>CAJNIZ010005483.1:8032-19124 GCA_905231905.1 Symbiodinium pilosum
GGTGCAACGCAGGTGCTTGAGTCCAGAATCCCAGCGGAGGTGAGATCAACCGAACTCCAGAAATTGAACCTGAATCTTCAGTAAGCGTTCCAACCACCACAAGGCCTAGCTATCCTAGGGTCGTGAACGGACCGTTGGACAAGGCAGTTGGATGTTAGGGGTTTCCGTTGGCAGGTGCCGAAACGGACAATCTTAGAGATGGATTAACAATACACAAGTGCAAGGTTGCGGTAGGTGTGGTTTGGGGAACTGTTGGCCGGTTGCCGAAACAGCCCACACCCAACACAAGTGCAGAAGGCAGGCAAGGCAATGAAGTCTCCTCGACGCGGGATGCGGAGAAGCCAGCACAAGCCTTTCACGGATAGTATCGGGGAATTTCCAGGTAGATGGGTATAAATGCGTAGTCGTCAAGATAGGTTTGATGGGTTAGCCTATGTATTCGGCGGAGGAGTAGGGTAAAAGCAACACTTCTCCGAAACGAAGAGCGAAGCCTACGTGTCAACCTACCCCACCTCACCTTTACTCGAACCTGACGACGTCTACGCGCAAGGTAGCGCGGAAACCAATGCCGAAGAACCCAAATCCTGATATCGTAGTAAAGATTGCACAGATAATCCCAAATCCACTGACACACAGTTGGCATACACGAATGGGACTATGCGGGAATGTAGATCTCCGTTGGCTGGATGCCGAATCAGAGATATGCACAGATATGGAATACGGAAGTGGATGTGAATAACAACTCAACCCGGTGGCTTGGCTCGTGCCTACACGGGGAGTACAGATAACAGTGCAAGTTACGAGAAGTGGGATATGGAGGAGCTATGGCGTCGATAGGACCTACTCTACCGACGCTAAGCAAACGCTGAGGCTGTTAACCAGTTATTTNNTTTGGTGAACACCTAGTGGTAAATAATAGACACGCAAGCAACACAGTTGATGCGATCTTTTACTTTGAGCCAAAAGTATTCGGTGTTAACGGCTTCGGTGTGAAACTGTCACATGATGATCTGCACTAGAATGGACAGAGAGTGTCAGAATCTTCAACTATTTTCTGGGGGTTATACGAAAACAATCGACCCATCAGGGAAATCCAGCAGGAGTTCACATTGTTTTTGGGGTTCGGCTTAAAAGCAAACTTTTCCAGCCCCCATTGAAGCTTGATGAAATCTGTGGCCGTTTGAAACCTGTACGTATGAAACGAAACGAAATATCAGGAGCCTTAAAATCCAGAATCTAATGGTGATGTGAATACTGGTATCATTATTCATGCGAATACTACTGCTACTGCTACTGTTGCTGCTACAACTACAACCACGGCTACTACAACTACAACCACTACCACCACTTCTATTCTATTGAAAGTAATGCCGTACGAATAACTACCAACAAGTGCTGATGCTAATATTACTACTAAGATACGTTCTAATATTAATACCTGAAAATACCACTGCCAGTACAAATAAAGATACGAATGCGAATGGTAATGCTAATCCCAGTAAGTGACTAACAGTATCCGTAACGACCTACTCATTCCAATGAGTAATTGAAACCCAGACTCGGGGGTGGTCCCAAAATGAGGAGGAAGGATAATTGTTTGGCGATGGGGGTGCCCACACTGAAGCGGGTCGGTCCAACATTGCACGCATGCCGGTCCCAGTGCTTGGCTCATGTCATGACCCTGCAACTTTCTGAGGTCGTTCCCGTCTAACACTTGCTACTGCGGAATACTTAGTGCAATTGAGGAAGTTCCCGGGTGCACATTTTGACTATTTCGTATTGCATATCAGGCTAACATGTGCTTTTCTCATAATTATCGCGCATCAAAAACTCCACCGCCCGCGAACAAAGGCCTTACTTGCTCCTGGCTATAGGCTGATCCAAAACTGTTCAGTTCGGACAGGCTTGTGATACATTCGTAAGCCTCTCAGCCTTTTCGGCTGCCTCCTGTTCCACCGACTTAACTTGGCATATCGCAAAGTCCATGCTATGTATAATACGTGATAATACCAACGGCATCCAGCCACCACCATGCCACGAACATGCAAAGAAACAACACCCGCAATCCAATGGCAGCAACGATTCGCAATGCCCTATCCGCGTTGTGATACTGAGAACACTTTCAACACAATTCCATCCTTGGGATTGTCCCTCGAGTCGAAAGGGAGGGCCTTCCATTTGGCATCGGCGATGCAGCTGTAGACCCTCCCTCTGCTTGCTATGGGGCCAGATTTAAAAAAAGACAAACGTTGGCCCTGCCTCTCACTACTCAGCCGGGAGGTGCGGGCCACACAGAAGCAACATACCCGGACCATCCCGGACCCTAGGTGGCACCAGAATTTCCTTGTGCTCTACAGATTCATGTGTTTCTTTGAGGCATCCCAGACGGCCTCTGAGGAGGCTTGCTCAAAACGGGGAATGGGGACTTGCAGGAGCTAGCGGCCTTTGAGCGGGCCCTTCAGGAAGCGTTCTGTTTTGATAGGCCGGTAACCTTGCACAGACATTCCTGTTGCTCTACATTGGGACATCCGACTTTGCAGTCTACAAAGGCAGGGCCCGGGTAACAAAAATGGTTGTTGCAAGTAAGGGGCCCAGGGTTAAGGTAGTGGTTGGCGTGCGTCTGCAAGATGACAACTTCTTCTAACATTTTTTGGGTGTCAAGGGATCAGATCGGTTGAGCCCGCATGTTTGTCACCTGACCCTACGCAAATGACAAACCCTCATGATCATCCCGATGACGATGATGATGACGACGATGAGCTATGATAATAGATCATGATGGCGATGATGGTGACCATGAGCTAAAAACACGATGTGATTCACGCATCTGTTTGCAACATGATGCAATCTACATACGGCAGCTTTGTAAACTGGGTGGGGCACTGTCTTCCCCACACCCTCCCCACTGTAAATGAAGGTCCTAGCTGGAGAGGGATGGGGATTTCAAAACGATCAGTTGACTGCCTTCGCGGTCTGGAGTGGGACGAAGCCCGTCGGGATGCAGGCGGCAGTGCAGGAGCATTGCTCGAAGCTCCTTCAGCAGCGCTTAGAACGCTAGCTGTACCCTTCCTCATTATAAGAATAAAGAAAGTTCCGGAATCGAACCGAGAACGGGGAACTGGAACCGAAGGAGCCGAACTGCTGAAGAACCGAACGACCCGAATTGCTGAAGAACCGAACTATGCACAAACCGTCAAAAACGAAATGTGGCAAGTTTCAAACACCGAACCGAGCAAAAGTCGTAAGGCAATGGCCTGGAAACAAATACTAAACATGGAAATGAATACTAAATATGCACAAGATGAGGACCACCAAGACAATTTGAAGACAGAGGCTCTGCTCGACTTCCGCGAGGCCGATTCGCAGGCTGGCATGAGCATCTGTGGCAGCGCCATGCTGTTCACACTAGGCTCAGGGCAGTTCTCCTTAGACATCTTAGACTCAGGAATCAGACAACACAGGCAAAAATGCGAAAGCCTGTTCAAGGCGGCCTTTTTCTAAAAGCTGATGGTCGAGCGAACTCTGCTCTTGCGCACTCCCGAGAACCAAGAACAAGCTCAAAAAGTACTTCAAGACCAGCCCAAAACTCGACAGAGACATGGATGCGGAAGTCGGAACCAGACGCGTGCTGTGCATGGTGCCTGGCCGCATGCAGGCCGGGCACCCGGTCTACTTGATGGCCGTGGGCGATCCTTCCTTGAGCTGGCATGGCACAAAGATGAGAGCTTCCCAGCCAACTAAGAAGACAAGGTGTATCAGCACAGGTAAAGCCAAGGTTCTATGATGTGTCTTGCCCTTCCGGCTGTCAGGAGGCTTGCAGGGAAGGCAGCCCAGCCTGACGTGAGAGTTGACTTCCCAAAAAGAAAACGATCAGGATACTTTGGTGCTCTACGACTCTACTTTTGCATATCGGTATGAGGTCTAAGACTGGCTTTGTCGTTCAAAGAGCAGCCGCAATGTTCGAAGTTTCCATGTGAAGGCTGGATACCTCACCAGGCCAACGAGAAGGAATATGACAGCTTTTTAGGCTAGCGTTGAATAAGCCTGAATAAGAGATCTCTCTGCAGAATCCGGCAAGCAAATCGATGAAAGGTGAGCCCTCGTGTTCTTTCTGCCTCAGATACTGGAAGCGGACCCAACGCCTATCTCCAAAAAGTGCCTGACTGTCCCCATCGCTCGCGCTTGGTCAAAATGGAACGCTCGCCCTACTGTTTCTGTGTCGCTGTAGTGTTGGGATTGTTAGTCCACGACATGCGCATAAGCCGTGACCACGAATGGGTAGGCACGAGATCGTTAGTAATCATTGCTGATGGTGATTACTCACCCATGCTCAGGACATTTAGTTGGATGAGGCAAACAACATGGGCTTTCAAGCTTTCCTTGGCTGAAGCTTTCATGTGAACCTGATAAAGTAGTACAGTTATTGCGGCTGCGAGATGCTGTTGTTGATTGATATCGATAACATCTCACCAAATTCAATGACCATTTAAGAATGCTAAGAGCCTTGAAACCTTGCCTCCTTTGCCAGAAGGCTTGGGCTAACATGTCCTGTCCTTTTCATTAACCAGGCTTAAGTCAAAACGTTCATGAGGTTGGAGCGCGCTCAATTATGCTCACCCTAAACCGAAGCCAACTAGAACAGCAAGCACCCAAAGTTGGAGGCCTGCGGGCCAGGGACTGTACTGTCCCCCTCACCCCGGGTGACTCTGCTGGTCAGCTCAAGCAGGGATCTGTGCTGGGCACTGCTGAGAACGCAACGAAGCTACCAACTGTGGAAACCAAGCAGTGTGTGGCTTTATAATGCCTGTACGTAAGCTTCGCAGCACCGCAGCAGGCACAGCAACAGCTGATTGCCACCATCAGCCTGAGTTGCAAGCTTTCGCCAGTTGCTCAATAAGGGTCCAAAGGTTCCAACGCTGGCGGCACCTTTTCGCTCCACTCAACATGGGCCCATCAGAAATAACATGCCGCTGGTGCAAATGCACTCGGCCGACCAACACGAGCTTGCTGGAAGTCTTTAACTGAAGCTACTTTGAATGTCCTCGTCCTACCATAGTAACGGACCATTTGCAAGAGAAGCAGCCTGTTCAGCCACTCAGCTCATTCAACATCATTCAATGCCCAGGAACGCACCGGCCACTGCAAGGCTGAAGCCCAGGAAAGTTGCCGGGTCTTCAGTGAGGCATTCGCACATGCACCTTGCAGAGCACCCTTTGTAGGAGGGGGATTCTGTGTTCATGCTGCAAATAGAGCAACTCTTGATAACTTCTGCACCGCCTAGGGAGCCTGAACTACGCAATTCCTGAAATTTAGGATGCTTAGGATTCCAGGATGGTGCAGGATTTCTTCCATCAGCAGTGATACTGCCACCAGTAGACCCCTGTCTAGTTCCTGGCGCCCTTCTGTTCCTGTTCCCACAAACCTTCTCTGGAGCCTAAATTTGCTCACTTAGGCATGCTGCCTGCATCTTGCCGGCCTTCCACCTTTCCCTTTCATGGTTTTTTTTTCTTACATGATGACCAACCAACCGACCAACCCGTGGCTAGTAGAAGGAACTCCGTCGCAATCAGTGACGGATGCTGAGCAGTTGCTGGTTCAGTAGCCCTTTCTGTTACGTCTACTGGCTGCGGTTGGTTTTTCTCAACCTTCGTGTGATGCCTCTAGTTCAACAAGCGTGTACGCTAGTTCTCACTGATTATCGGCTCTTGATGATGCCTTTCCGTCTCTTCCGAGTTCAGGTACAGTTTTTCTCCCTCTGATCCTGCTCTGGTCTTGCCCCTCCTTCGCTCAGCCCACGTGACGATGTCTGCATGCCCCTCATATTCCGAATCTGACTTCTCTGTCAACAAGAGCTGAGCCGGGGGTCTTATCAGGCCTTACCCTCAGACCGACGACGATCCCTACTCCTCTGGCTCCTGTGGTCTCTACCCGCCAAGCGAAGATGACTCGAAGACGACTTAGAATTCTGCTTGTTACTGCCTAGGCTAAGCCACTTTCCCGGGATCCTGCAAATCCTTCGCGACACAATCTGAGGCTGCGCGCAAGGGCAAGAACTGGGGTAGTACTACGAGGAAAGCCTGCTCGCCTCATATGAATATATGCATATGTATAAATGTTTATATACACATATAATATGACTTATGACATGTGTATACTTTTAATTTATATTGCGTGTATATATACATATACACACACACATATATATATAGACGCAGAACTGCTTGCTCTTGGTGGTTGTTGCCCTACTTGCCTTCAAATCAAAAGAAGCTGAATTCGTGAAACCCACAGGCTTTCGCTAGGCCAACTCTATGCTCTAAGTTTGCAAAGCTGACACATACGCTGCAGACTTCCTCATTTAGGGAGACATATGCAGGCTCATCCAATTCCAAATCGTGGGCAACGGGCTTTAGCAACTCTCTCGCAAAACCTGACCTTTTTTGGACTCCGGAGGACTTATCTCTGAAGATGTACGTGGCCGAAAAACCCTCGCAGCGCCGACCCTCAGATTGACAGGCGTGTGCACATCTGACGACTCGACAAGACCGCCCCATGTCCGGCAACCCTGTTGGTTTCTTAGCAAATCGATTAGGGTGCCCGGTGTGCTCCATGGAATGCAAAAGACCCACCACAAAACCTAGACCCAGCACCTCTATGTTCATCAGTGTTGTCGCTCTTGAACCGTAGCTTCGAAATGCTCTCATCATTATGCAGTCTTGGGGAAAATTCTGAAAGAGCGGTCACAAACTGGGCCCACGCTAACTAACCAGTCTGCCCGTGGCCCAAGGCATACCGCTCTTCTGAGAGCCGGAGGTCCCTTAGATCGGGACCTCTGTGAAAGACTCTTATACGAAAACAAATCCGTGACAATGCTTGAGAGCCCCTCTAGCTGAAACACCACGCCGCCAATTCACAGATACAACTGGAAACCTTCAGCCCAATCTGCAAAAGCTGAAATAGAGCATTGGGGTCGGTCACGGGTAGTCTTGGCTTTCAAAGTGCTGAAGTTCAACCGCAAAGGTACGACTCAGCCCCGGCCACGAAACTTGATCCAGCAGCACAGTGGAGGGTGCAGGTCCAGTCCTAGGGCCGGCATCTAGAGTCATCCTTTTCCTTGCTTCATGGAAAAGGGCCAGGGCTACACAATGGGGCATCTTACAGGCTTTGTGTTCGGGCAGTCGGACAAGGCCCTAGGGGTCCAGGTGCTCATGACTTAGGATTCTGTCTCAGCTTCAGGATCGTTTGCATCATGGGTTGACGGCTGCCACGGCTGTGCCACAGCCACGAGGGGTCGCGAGAGTAATTCATAGGTCTCATGGTCCAAGTTCACGGTTCATGACAGGCTGCATTCAACATCAAATTTCAGCATCAGGGAGGCCGCAGACGTCCAATGTTTGAGGGATTTTAATGACCTTGCATAGCCTGCAACAAACTCGCAGCTGCGATTCTTTGAGAGCTAAAGATTCTTGCAAATAGGTTGCCTTTCAGCTGTTGCGTGAGATCAGCTATGATCTGCTCAATTTGCAAGGCAGTTGTGCGCTGTCCCTCCTGAAGCCGCTATTTGTCTATCTAGGGGCCTCGAAGCATCAGATAGATGCAGGCGTGAGTGGATCACGAACCAAGAAATTGTAATTGTACAGTATCAGCCTTGGCACGGCGGACCCCACTTCTCAAAGGTCCGTGCTGTGCCAGATGCTGGAACAGCCTAAACTCCAAACACCAAACGCCTCGCAGCAAGCTTTAACATTCCAACCCCCACTGGTGAAGCTTGAATTGCAACTGCCACACCCTCAGACCCCAGGCCCCTGTGCCCACAACAATGTGGCTGATGGTGCATGAAGCACTGCCCGGCAACACCCCGGCACGGCACCCGCGACACTTAAAGGGCGAAGCGACAAAGCCATCCCTTCTGCCACTCTGGCGTTTCTGCCGTGCACGATTGTCGAGCAGGCCCCGATAGTTGCTTGCGGAGCCCATCAGGAGCCTGCGCCACAAGCTCAAGATAAGAGAAAAAGCTCGCGGGCACCGCCGCAAACTACACATCATGAGCGCCCGGCGCTTCACACAGGCAGTGCCTTGCGACAACAGACCCCCACCCTATGACGCATGAAATGCCGTGTGAATGCACGAAGGCACGGTCAAAAAGCCCAACTGCTGCATGCCACCTGAAGAGATCAACCACAAAGGCAGCTTTGCATCAGAACCCGTTTGAGAATGCTCACGCTTCAGTCACTGACCAAGCGCCTTGAATCTGAACAACGCCGAACCTTAACCTAAAGAAAGTCAACCAACAGTCCCAGAGTCGTAGGCTTCGCCCTGGGTCAGGTTATAACTCGCTGGGTCGCAGTCCTCCACTTGCAATGCACAGCACTTGCTTCCTTACGAACTTTGCGACAGGTACAAGTAACCAGCATGTGGACGGGACTGGAGATCCTAAACATCAAATTGAGACCCAGGGAGTGCAAGGGCGGGTAGCCAGAAGATTCGAATTTCTATGCCACTGTACGCGCAATCTACCACCTATGCGATACTCACTAGGGCTTCTAGATTTGTTGGATTGGAGATCTGCTACCCAAGCCCGTTTTGGTGGGAGGGCGAGCTTCTGTTGTTTGAGGTCCAAGTGATTGCACAGGGCGGCTCACCTGCGCATTCCCACGATACATCGCAAAACTCGAAACGCACAAAAGGTGACACCGAGAATTTACGCCAGCTTCACCTTTGGAGGGCCATATGAGAAATGCACAGGCAGCAGCGCTGGGAAACAAAGTAGTCACGGTTCAGGTAATCATTTGAAGAAGCTGAAAACTTTGAATCGTTCAGAGCATTGGCTGGATTAGGTTTTTCATGTTTTCCAGACTTCTAAACTACACGGCGCAGATGCCGCTGCCTGCGCAAATAAGAAAAGGTGATTGTTAAAGAAGATGCCCAACAGCAACTTACCTATTCAGGATAATAGTTCAATGAAGTCTTCGCAACGCCCACAATGACAGAAGGCTCCAAATCAGGTCTATGGCGAGAATCTTTTCAAGTCCTGATGAGTGTTTTCCAAGGCCTTCCCTCCTCCTGTGCTTGCCAAGGTGCCTTGGACACCCTCCAAGGGCGGTCCACTGGCAACACAACCTTTGGATTTGGTGATTAGGTACCAGGGCTCCAAGCAAACGCGGTATAAAATCCGAGAATAGAAAAAGCAGAGCCGGGCAGAATCGCATGAACGTTTCTTGGGGTAATCGGGTTTCTGAGATTGCGTTTTCAAGCGCACGAGACTTCTGACCGATGCCCCATTCTGGAGTAAGCCGGACAGAACATGAAAAAACCGCGCAAATCGCAAACAGCAGCCTTGAATCTGAAATGTATATCCTTCAACTCTTATGTCACCTACAGCCACACCCCACATCCTCGCGGAAATAGCCGAGCACATAGATATTGTCACTGAGCTTTCTGTTGGCGCATGAGAAGATGCGTAAGAGTAAAACAAAGTCTACACCTGAATGCTTCACTCCTGGCCCCTTCATCGCTTCTGTACCTCGTCCGGTGAAGATTGTAGCTGCCGAAAGCTCGGGCTTGCAAACCCATCACCTTGGGCGGCTTGTTCATATGTAAGTTCACGGCTATGTTGCCAATGTCTCTTCAGCATGAGGGGTTGTCCGCTTGAGGACGAAAAATGACTCCGGATGACATTTTCACAATGGGCAAAATCACGTTAAGATGGAACCTGCATTGCGTGCTGCTTCCCAACCTTGTAGTAGCCTCATCTTGGCTGACTGCTCTTGTGTTTCTTGGGCTACTAGTACTGCAGAAGGAAGCCGTACACAATACCTGCAAAACGCGCCAGCCGCATGCCAAAGTGCCGCGACCGGCTGCTCCTTTTGCCTGTTGTACTTGCATCAAAAACCTGAAGTTCGATACATACACACACAAAAAAAAAACTCACAGTCCACATCTAAATCCTGCCTCTAGATTGGGCCAACCCACAACAATCGACAGACCCCTCCTAGCATCTGTTGGCATTTTCTTCACGCAATAACGAATGTGCTGGAGAGAAGTCTATTGAAAATGAAACCAGATTCAACCTCGTGATTCATGGTGCTACCCAGGAATCCGTGCACGAACCCTACACAGGCCTGCAACGACGCCTCTAATACAAGAACAACAGACAAAACAGAGCAACAACATGTAAACTGCTTGAAACCTCGAAACCTGCACTCATGATTCGTAGCAGCCTTGAACTGCCAACTACAGTAGATGAGGCTTTGGAATCGTTAAATCGATTTCTGAGTCACCATCAAGCACCCGGTTTGCATGCAGCCGCGCAAGGAAATCCATCGCTGAATGGTCCGTCGCATTAAACCAGAATCAGCACAAGAGGGTTTCAGGGGTCTAGGGGGACGTCAAGGCCTATCACAAGTTCAGGGTTTGAGATTTGTGGCTTAGGGGCAGCAATATGGCATGTTTAGGACACAGGCGCAGGAAGTACCCTGCCCCTGAAGCTGTCCAAAATCCTTGAGCCGCAAGCAGCATGGAAGCATCTCTACAAAAGTTCGTACCTACTGGGTAACAACAGTTTTCATCGCAGAAATGATCGTGGGAATGACGATGATACTTAGTCCTTAGCCCCTGGGCTCTCAACTCCCACAGCAACGGCTCAAAGTCGTCTGCAAAGTATCCCTACCGATTGCGCCATCAGCGCAATGCTTAAGGTTTCCTGGACGCAAATACCGACAAGCGACGCAATTTGAGCAAAACTTGCACCACTCGCTTCCGCGTACGCTCACAGGATCACAGTGGTAAGGCATGAAATTGCGCTCAGGAACGCATGTGCCCTTTAACAAGAGGGTGGGCAACTGCAGGGCCCCCATTTTTACGGTGTTTTTGTGTATTTTCAAACGTTTTACATGCATTTCTGGGGATGGTGATCTGGGGCCATCGTGACCATGACTCACTTCCATCCCCTTCCAGGAAACAGTGGGGAGGATTCTGCTTGCACCTTCGCGATTCTTCTGTCAGCAAAAAAAGGAGGTTTGGAATCTGCTCCACTCGATCAAAAGAAACGAGGTTGAGTACTCTCCTGGACTTCTGCACAAAGAATGGAGAGAAC
>CAJNIZ010005484.1:0-16317 GCA_905231905.1 Symbiodinium pilosum
AAAATTGACCTTCTGCAGGACAGTAGCCGTGATGTCAGACTTGACGTACGCGCACTCGGTGCGCTTCTTGCCCATCCTTTGCACTAATCTGGGTTGCTGTTAAGGAACTTAATTTAAGTTACTATATTTGGGAAACCGTATTATTTACTATATATACCCAATACGGTAACTTAATTTAACTTCCTTAACAGCAACCCAGAAAGAGCCAGCTCAGAGGGAGGCAGAGATGGAGATTGAAGGCTAAGAGCGTCCTACACAGAACATGCTCAACTGGGTGGCTGTCAAAATTATGGTCCCTTTTTAGACCCCTATTGAAATACGGCTCCTAATATTTTGGGTACCCAAACAAGGACTAATAGGGTATATGTAACCCCAATATAGTAGTTTCCATTTTCTTTTCCATTATCCCCATAGAACCCCAATATAGTCCCTATAATCCCTATATTTAGGGTACCCAAAAAAGGACCATAATTTGGACAACCACCCAACTTACCTTCTAACTCGACCACCTCATTCAGCCTTTTCCACCCTCAGGGCCCGAAGTGATCCGCTCTCATGGCTTAGACATGTCTAAACCCTAAACAGAGGGAAGTATGGGAAGATGGAGAATATGGGGATACAGGGATATATAGGGATATGAGCTATAGTCTAAACTCCTAGTATCCCCTTAGTAACCCTTTTCATACTCCCCTACATAATCCCCTGCATGACCCTTTAAGGAGTTCAGACTATAGCTCACATGTGAGTAGTGTTTTTTGTGGTTGAACCTAGTAAGATTATGTTCCTTATATAAACTACTATACCCCAAAAGGAGGATATAATCGCACCCTATATTGGGTACCAAAGTGTCCCCAAACACACTACTACTCATGTAGGCTTAGGGCTACAGGTCCAAGGGGTTGAATACTTGCTTATGTGGCGTAACCCTTGGGGAGGCCTTCCTAGGTTCCTCAGTAACCCATTAATAATAAGGGTACCCTTTTTCCTTATGGTTCAGCTTTAATCAGGAGACCCCAAATAAAAAGGGCCAAAGGGTACCACTGGGGTACCTAGCTTCAGGGGACGGTGTTAGTAGGGGTTTAGGGGATTAGGGGCTTAGGGTTTAGGGCTTATAAGCCCAGCTCTCAGTACTTGCTAGATGGAATGAACCTTAGAGGGGGTGACCCGCATCTCCGGCTTAAGTTCGCCTTCGGTTAATATTGGCTTACATTATAGGTCATTCTCCCTTACAGTTACAGGTAATTACAACAGGAGGTAACGAGAACTATCGTGCACCACTACTGTCCAGAAGAACGACCTAATTCATTTCGCACAGAACTCAACTTTTACCCACTGGACTGGCTAGCCCACACCCCGCACCCTCAACCCCTAAACCGCACACCCGTAAACCCTGAAAAGGGGTTGTAGGGACCGTGAGGAGTTCTATAACGCTCTAAGGCTTCTGTAAGGACCTTACATGTTACCGCAACTGCAACTCCCTGAAATTCGAAAACCCCTAAGTTAGAGTACCCTAAACCCTGTTTGGTTATAAACACAACCCTGGAAGACACAAAAACTTCGGGAAAAAAACGAACCTGAACCCTGATATGATCGGAGGTTCCATTTAATTTTCTCTTCTTCCATTCGATATATCATATAACCCTATATACCTCTATTCATCCCTACATAACACTGTACAACCCATATAAAACCGTATATGCTCCTCTATAACCGTGAATAACTTATAACCCTATATGAGCCATAGTCTAAACTCCCAGTATCCCCCTTGATATCCCCCATAGTCGTCCCCTATATGGTCCCCTATATAACCCCCCTTGAAGGAGTTTAGACTATAGCACATATGAAACTTCAACCATGTCGCCTTGAGGACGGGAGGGTCGCGTCACCTCGAACCTCAGTCTCGACTTACGAGTGGAGGATTTAGGGTTTAGGGCTTAGGGTTGTGGGTTTTGGATTTAGGGTTGAGGGTTTAGGGTTTAGGATTTAGGGTTTAGGGTTTAGGGCTTAGGCTTTTGGGTTTGGGTACATTTAAGCTAGGATTTGGGATGGACTTACTATTCCCTGTACCGCCCTTAACAAAGCCCATCACCCCCATTAACGACTCAAATCCTGCGGTAAGGCCAGGTTTGAATCGCTGGCATCCTCAGACCCAAAACCCTAAAACCTATAGTCCCGCGTCAGAAGATAGAATATGGCTTTGGGTATATTAGAATCAGATCCCGATATACCCCACATTCTACCTACTTAAGGGGAACCCGAAACCCTAAACCCTAAATAGTAGTTTCCATTTTCTTCTCCATTATCCCTATATAACCCCAATAATATATCCCATATTCTATCTACTTAAGGGGAACTATGCCCTAAACCCTATACCCTAAACCTTAAACCTCAAACCCTATACCCTAAACCCTATATTCTATCTACTTAAGGGGGACTACAGCTCCTCAGCTCCAAGCCGCAAAGTCCAGGGACCAAACCTAAAGGTTTTTGTGTCTACGGTGAGACCCCTGGGTTGGCCCCTAAAACCCTTTAAGAAATATTGATATTTAGGGTCCCCGATTAAAGCCATTCGGGAAAATATTAAATATGCCACGGGCCTAGCCAGACCCCAAAATCCTAAGCCCAAAAGCCCTGCAGCCTGCAGCCTGCATCCTAAGCTAAGCCCTGGTCTCCTCCAACGGGGCCTTTTTTAAGTCGCGATTTGGGTTTTGGGTTTAGGCTTTAGGGTATAGGGTTTAACGGTTTAAGGTTTAGGGTTTAGCCCGGAAGAAGGTAACTCCTAACCCGAAATTCGAGTTGCCGGCTGAAGCCGTGTTGGGGAAGAGCGAGGCCCTTCACACAGCAAGCGCGCTGTCCAGAGTGCAGGCTTGCAGTATATAGGGGTTGCACGAGGCTATGTGGGGTTTAGGTTTGGGGTTTAAGGTTTGGTGTTTTGGGGTTTAGGGTTTATTGCTCACGGTTCATTGGGGTTTAGGGTTTGCTGTTTTGTGGGTCCACTTGGTAACTACAGGATACGTTGGCACGCGACCACAGCATTCACGCATTTCTGTGCTGCAAGCCCTAAACCCCTAATATAGGGGACTACTATCATGGCTATTCAGGGGGGTACTAGGATAGCCCCTATAATCCCCAATATAATCCCAGGATCCATGTCATTTCCCATTTTCTTTTCCATTTGATTCTCCCTTACCAGAGTATAAGATCCCTAAACCCTAAACCCCTATGATGCGCGGTCCCCCACGTAGTGCGGTACAGCGCAGAAATCCTGCAGAACAATCAGCAGAAAGATGAGGGGCACCGCTTAAGCTATTGCCTGAAATCCTAGTATCCCCTAAATAACAGTTATAAAGTCCGCTATAGAATCCTCATATAATATAACTCCTCTTTATGGGAGTTAAGATTATAGCTCGCTTGGGGGCACTCACTGCTTGATTCTTCTTGATCCCACCAGACGCCCTTTCTCGGGATGTTCCGGGCTTAGGACTGTTTGGCCTGTTTGGCCCGTTAGCAGCAGAAAAATTCGAAGCCGGCGTGGATACAGGGTTTTGGGCTGAGGGTTCCCAAACAAACCCCCGCTCTTCGGGTGTCCGAGGTTCCTTCTTTAGAGGAAATTATGGTCAATCAAAGGGGCAGCTTGCGGGGTTAGTAGGGACAATAGCCCCTAGGGAAGCTAGCCTTAAATGAAATCTACTTGGGGGTTCATGGAATTTAGTCAGTACTTATAGCTGGGCTTGTAACCCTAATTATGTTCCCCCTAAGTACCCCATTCTAAGTAGGGTTATAACTTCAGTTTTGAGTAGCTACTCAAACCCCGACAGGACAGCATCTCACCCCAAAATAATGGGCACATAAGTGATCATTTTTGGGTATCTGGGAGGTGCGGATGGAATTTTCCGAATGTTAAATGTATCCTGCTTACCAAAACCCCATCCCTTAAACGCCGACTCTCCGAGACCTAAATCCTAAACCCTGAAAAGAAATCTGAAGCACCTTAACCCGGAAAAAAACCTACACCCGCATGTCCATAAAGCCCTCAACCCCTAAACCTGAGAGCCCAGGTGTCTTCCGATGTTATCAGGCCTAGAGCTCGTGCTGTTCGCCGTGAAACGTTCTCCTTGCATCGATTTCAGGTTAAGGGTTTAGGGTCTAGGGCTTAGCGACTTTTGGTAAGCATGCCGCCTATAGCCTATAACAGACTAAGCTATCCCCCCCTTTCTCACCTCTTTGCAAAGTCCCCAGACCCTCCAGGTGGTTTTGAGAATACCCAGCTTACTCAAACCTTAACCCTAAACCTTAACTGGGGAAGGGAAACGATTTCTGTACACCCTAAACCTCATCAAGGCATCCTTCGGGTGTCTTGGTAGAAGACTAGCCCCTCCCCCACACAAAAGAACATATGACATATGAGCCATAGTCTAAACTCCTAGTATCCCCCTTAATAACCCCTTTAGTAGCTCCCTATATAATCCCCTATAAAACCCCTTTTTAAGGAGTTTAGACTATAGCTCATATAGGCATTTATTCGGATTCCATGTCAGCTTGGGCCATGATACCTAGATCAACCTTCTCCAGACAAAGGTTTCAACATGTTAGGAACCAGAGCCTTTCCGGTGTACATCCACTGGAACCCCAACAGCTGCCCACGAAGACGATCCTTCGCTCTAAAAGGCCTACATGTTACTATGGGCCTAAACCCTCAACCCTAGACCCTTAATCGCGGGTTTCAGGCGAAAGGGTTTTCGTTTTCAACTCTTGGGCCTGTAGGACCTTTGGTTGATGGAGAAGGCCTCGCACGAGCCTGCGCCAGGCAGAGCTCTCGAAAACAATAATGATAACAAAAAAATGATGTTCATAGTAATTCAAGTACCCTACATGGTGCAAAGAACTTCATCCAAAATGCACCCTAAGCCCTAAACCCCCACCCCACACTTCGCAGACCGTCGGCCTGCCTCTCACAGACACGAAGAGTCTTTCTTCGCCTGGACCGGCAGGCACCACACGGCTTAGCCATCCCAGTCAGATTAGGGTTTAGGGTTTTACGACTACCTGGGGGTTGGGTTTGGGGTGTAGGGTTTAGGGATGTTTCGGGTTTCGGGTTCAGGGTTGGGTTGCCGTTAAGGAACTTAATTCAAGTTACCATAGTTTGGGTAGATCGTAAACCATAGGGTTTCCCTGTTATAGTAACATAATTTAAAGTTCCTCTACAGCAGCCCAGTATTCAATACTGATAGCCTAACGAAGAATCTCCTCAAAGGGGCCCAACAGTGCTCATGCCAAATCAAACTAAGGTCAAAAGCAGGGTTATAAATAGTTGCTACCTCCAGGCAAACCCTGAATTGCTGGGGGTGAGGGGAGGGTTGAGGGATATGGCAGCTCACCCATCATCAGCACTGGAACTTTCAGTTCTTGGGAGTAGAAGCGCTCAAGTGAAGACTTTGACGAGGCTCAACGGGAGTGGCAAGTATTCCTCTCCTACTTAGAGCCCCACCTATGCTTACCCATGACTGGGTTGATGTTAAGGAACTTAAATTAAGTTACTATATTGGGGAAACTCTATTACTTACTATATATTCCCATTATGGTAACTTAATTTAAGTTCCTTAACAGCAACCCAGATGAGCCTCCAAGTACTCTCCTTCCTCGCATGGCTTCTCCGACTACAGAACAACTCTCATGCTAGCTTCATTCCTTTTCTTGCTGGTACTGATGGAGGCTATTAGTTGGTGGGTGCCATAACATAGGCATCCCGTCAACTTAGGGGGATTTCATTAACAAGGAATACTTTTAGGGTGATCTCTTTAGTAACAACAATCAGTGTCCTTAGCGCTATATACAGGGAACCCCACTACCTGGAAAGCATCGGGTCATTCAGAGAAACTCCATGCAATCTTCTTACTGGCTCTTAGTAGGCAAATAAGGGAACACAATCCCTATGTAAGCCCATAGCCCATAGAACATACTCCCTTATCCCTCCTAACCCGAACCCCAAACCAAAAAAAAATCAATCCCCTTATTCCCTACTAAGAACCAGTAAGTCTTACAGGCAACAACCAAGCTGCGCCTGGATACGACACTTCCGCCTCTTTGTCCTCACCAAGAGCTCAACTGGGTTGCAGTTGAGGAACCTAGCTTAAGTTACCATAATGTATATATATATATATATACATATGGAATAATATGCTTTCCCCAATATACTGAATTAAACTAAGTTCCTTAACAGTAACGCAGTCAAGAGGTTTCGAGTTTCGGTATTAAAGCTTCGGGTTTACGTTGGTTGGTTGGTTGGTTTAGGACTTAGGGTTCGGGGATTTAGGGTTTAGGGTTCCTGGTTGAGAATTTGGAGTCTTGACCCTCCCCTAAACTTACGAACGTGGAACCTTCAACAGGGACAACATCGAGTCCTTTTCAGTGGGGCTGCGTTGGATTCCACGCTTGTTTGGGATCGCTTGATTAAAAGAATACCGCATGGGGGCCTGAACAACCAGAATGATGGTTTTGGGGGGTGGATCATAACCCTAAACCCAAAAAGAGGGAATTTCATAGGAAACTATCCAAGCTAATGGAGTATTTTGCTTGCACCTAAACCCTAAACCCTAAATCGCGGATGGTTATTTTTGAACCACTAGAATCAAGGTTTAGGGCTTAGGGTTCCTGAGGTCCAGGCAATAGTTGATGTAGGGTCCTAGATAGATGGAATAGGACGTTTGGGCTACAAGGGAAATTTTTGGTGATGATTTGGGTGATGATTTATACTTCTACCTTAAACACCCTGTAAGCAACAGCACAATCCCAGTTCCCATGTTCGGCTTATTCATGCGTCTAGAACCAGTAAACTCAGGGTTATGCAGCATGCTTTTTATCAACCGCCATGGTGGACAATGCCAAGCTACAGTTGCACATGTACAGGGTTTAGGAGATTGTGCCTGTTCTCTGATATGCCTGCTTCCAGTGAGGCAGGGCCCCAGAGTACTTTGAGCACAAAGGGGTTCCTCACAAGCAAAGCCCTGGTGATTGACTGTACTGGCTCTTACTTGAGAATGGACAAGTGGATCAGGCCCTATAGCATTCCCTGTATAACCCTCCGTAATACAATGACTGTCGTTCTCCATTCCTGCAAACCCTACTAACAAGCAGCCAGGTGAATGGCATACAGATCAGTCAGGCGTGAGCAGTGTTCGAAGGCCACAGCATCATAAGTGGAAACATCCTCATACTACAAAATTATGGGTAGTTGTTCATGGTTATCGAATTTTGGGTTCAACCTTGGGTTTAATGTTTCAGGGAAACTACCAAATATCCTCTGATACTGCTCCCCCGCCCCCACCATGACCAAGAAGTTTGAGACACTCGCGCGATTCCACCTGGTTATACTTCCTGCAAAGGGCCCACTGTATCCAAAAACCTCGAAACCTAAACCCTGATCTCCCTCTATAAAACCTGATCCTTTAACTCTTGCTTGCGTGGTCAGGGGGACTTAGTAATAAACTTAGAATCCCTGTAAACCATGTAGTAACCGCAGCTATCCTATTCTTAACCTACTTGTATACTAAAACCCCCGCCCTCTACAACACAAATCCTAATCGACGAGAGCGCAACCCAGCAACCGTGTTAGCTTCCAGCAGCATAAGCCCTAAAGGTTTCGGGCTTAGGGCTTAAAACCCTAAAGGTTTTGTTAGGCTAAGGGGTTTAGAGTATATACAGAACCCTGAACGGGGGGCTTGTCAAATTTGCTGAATGCGAGCGTTCTCAAACCACGTCTCTGAACTGCTATCCCTGCCCACAGCGCGCAGTTCACGCGCAGATGCAAGGTTCGGGAGACTTCACACGTATAACCCCTATAAGCCATGCAGTAATTTAGCTATCCCCACTATCAACAAACTTACTTGGCCCCCCTGACCCTCCAAGTAATCTTGAACTCCCCTGAGGGGCCTTACTGTAGGGTTTAGGCTTTAGCTCTGTTTCCAGCTCATGTTCCATGATGTTTTCATCTACAACTCGCACTTGAATCCTGAACTCTGAAACCTACGTGGACCATAGGCTAAACTCCTAGCATCCCCCTTAATATCCCCTATCCCCTATATACTCCCCTCTACAACCCTTTTAAGGAATTTAGCTCATGGCTCACTTAATCGTGGTAGTTTCCATCTTTGCTGTCCAATCCGTATACTACTCCTCTAATCCCATTGTGGATTTCTAGGGAATACGGGGATATAATCCCAATATACGCCGTATAGAATAAATTCCCTTCTTCTCACTAACCACTACCAAGTAATCTCTAAACCCTAAACCCTAAACACAAAACCCCTAAACCCTAAAGCCCATAAAAAAAGAAAAAAACTGGGACCTTGAAAGGCCATCTCAGGCGCTTGTCGCCTACGCAGACGAAGCCGAAGAGGCGGTGTACGCTTGGGGGTTTAGGGTTTAGGGTTTAGGGTTTGGGCTTAGGGTTTAGGGTTTAGGGTTTAGGGTATAGGGCTTAGGGCTTAGGGTTTAGGGTTTTGGGTTTTGGGCTTTTCAAGCTGTCAGAACTCCAGCATCCCCCAGGAAGGGTTTTGAATCGATTCGGCTATGTTTTTGCACAACAGCCTCTGGCAGACTGAAATTTGTCAGAACATTTGTTTTTGATTCTTTGGCTTTGAATAAGGTCTTTAGGGGTTAGGGTTTAGGGCATTAATAACACCCACTAGTGGTTAGTAGGGAATAAGGGAATACAATTCCCTTATAACCCCCTACAACATATTCCCTTATTCCCCTACTAACCCCCAGCAAGAAGCCCACCCCAATGAGCTGGGTTTGGTGCTTTCGGCAAACCGCTTTCGAAATATGTAGGGACGTGGAGGGGTGCAGGGGGTCGGCTTCAGTGAATGGGTACCAAATCTGACCCCGTAAGAGTCATGTGATAGTTGCACGGTCCCAAGTGTTTGAGCAAACATGCCAGCTGGTACGCCCCCCCTCTTGTCAAATACAATCCTCTTCAGGGCCTGTTAAGGAACTTCAGTTACGTTATCATAATATGGAAACCTTGTGATTTATTATATGCCGATTACATACCTATAACCTGGTAACTTAGTTGAAGTTCCTTACTAGCAACCCAACCCTAAACCCTAAACATCCCTACACCCTAAACTCTCAACCCAACCCCAAAGTAGACGTAAAACCGCGGCTTCGAATCTGGGAGGATTGTTGCCTGCGACGCCTCTGTCCAGTGCGGTGGCTCCAGCCTCTGAGGTATGGATTGAGGGCTTAGGCTTTCGGGTTTAGGGTTTGGGATACTGTAGGGTTTAGCGTTTAGGATTTGGGGTTTAGGGTCTAGGGTTCAGAGTTCAGAGTGTTGTGCTTAGAGTTCAGGGTTCAAAGGTTTAAGCTTCAGGGTTTAGGGCTTGTTCCCCCATAGGGACAAAGGGTGACGCAAGGGGAATAACCTAGGGATGGGTTATATAGGGGAACCCACGGTTTAGGGTTTATGGTTTAGGGTTTGGGATTTAGGGTTTAGGCTTTAGGGTTTAGGGCTTAGGGCTTGGAAATCCACAAACCCCACAGGCTTAAACACTAAGCCCTTAAAACAAGAACGACGACACTGAAAAGAACTCTTGAGCCCTAAGCGCATGTAACCTCTGGATCCCCAAAACCTTACATAAACCCCTGTCGATCCGAAATCCCTGAATATCGATGTAAAAAACCTTCATGCTGGGATGCTCCCGTTCGGGTCGGTTTTTTCAAAAAGGCCCCACAACGCTTTATAAGACTATCAAGGCTTTGAGTTGTGGGACATTATCAAGACATGCGACTTCATACTCCTACTCGGGCTTCAACATGCCCATCATACTCCCACCTGAGTTTCAGTATACCAAACTTGGTAAGACAGTTCTGGGGTCGACCAAGGTTGGCGTTTAAGGTCTAGCGGGTCTTACAAGCTAGATGACGCTACATGGGCTATAGAATCCCCAATAGAACCCCCTTTAAGAAATTGAGACTTTAGTTCACATGAGCTCATAGCTGCAAACTAGGAACAGCGTAAGGATTTGCGAAGCAATACGGGGGAGTGTCTCAAGTTTGCATTGCAAAAAGGATCACCAGACTTATGATGCTTAGGAGTCCGGGGGACCCAGTAAGTCGGTAAATTACATAATAAGCCCAACCCTTAACCCCTAAACCCTGAAACCCTGAAACCCTAAACCCTAAACCCTAAGCCCTAAACCCCAAACCCCAACAGTTCTCCCCGTTATTTACCTCTTACTAAGTCCTGACGGTAGGACCTTGAACCACGGGATGGGCTCTTCGTTAAGGCTCGGGGGACCTAGTAACAACTATAGTCCCCCTTAAGTAGATAGAATATGGGGTATATGGGGATCTTATTCTAATATATTCAAATCCGTCTTCTCCCTACTTAAGGGGGACTATACTTAAAACTGGGATTGTAACCCTAAACCCCAAACCCTTAACCCCTAACCCGAAGCCATCTCCCGCAAGGGCCTTATACTTGGAGCTCTAACTGAAATGATGACTAACTTTCATGAACCCCCAACTTCCAACCCGAGACCCTACAACTTATACATCTCCATACATCTGTTTTATAACTAGCTAAAGCCCATTAATCTCCAAGTAGTTTTCTGCAAGTCTTGGGCATGAGACCGGATCGGCGTCTGCCCTGCATCGAAGCAGAGGCATGCTCGCAGCATGCGGAGGGTTCAGGTTTTCAGGTCTAGGGCCTAGGGTTTGGGGTTTAGTGGTTTTAGTGATCCTTTGCCGTTTGCTGGGGTTTTGGGCCATTTTCGGCTCATTTAGTCCCTAGTGCCTGCAAGAACCCCAAAGCCCATTGATTTATGCATGCCTTCTTTACAGGAAGCAGGTATCACGGATCTTCATGAATCGGGTTTCAGTGTTTGGTTGGAAGCCAGGGGCTTAGGCTTGAAAACTACCTGCGGTAACCTAGACTTATTTGAAAACACACCTGAACGTGATGTGCAAGCCACCCATTTTTCTGACGCCAGGTGTGGTTTTGGGGTTTTGTACGTAAGGGCCCATTTAGAGACCGCAACACTGATTCATTGGAGCTACAAACGGATCACGGGGTACCTGGCACGGATCACACAAGCAGGGCTGCAACAATAGCCGTGGCATGAACGGAAAATCCTGGTCACGGCTTCTACCAAAATCACCATACAACCTAAAACCCACACCTCAAACCCAATGCCAAGCAAGTTTTTTACCCAACACACTTGGCAATCAAGCCCTTCCCCAAAATCAATGACTTCAAAAATGCTATGTGGATTTAAGCTTCGGAATTTGCGAATAAGCGTTTAGAATTCAGGACTTGGCTTGCGTCTTCAAAAGTGTGGCTTCAAGCTGGCAATACGAGGTTTAAACAATACCGTCCATCATTTTCAGAAGAAATATGACTTAACACGACGTATCACGTGCAAAACAAGAATAGTACAGCAAGTCGACTCCCCACGTTTTCGCAGTCCCCAACATGCGCTTTCTGAAGGTTCAACAAACTGAAGACATGACAGGAGAATACTGGAGTTAGTGCTCCCAGCAGAATGCCTCATGGGTAAGCCGATAATCCCCTTGCCCTGGTTCCCGAATACCCCTTTTTGAAGAAACCCCCAAGCAACATACAGTAGCAGTAGAAGCCTCAATAATTACAAATATGAAGGTCTTAGATTCCTGACTAAGTCATGGTATAGGATATCTCAAGTCGACCTCAAAATGATGTCGGCAATTGTTTTGTCCCCTACAGGAAGAAACCTCTACCCGACCTGCGCTGGCATCATAGCAAAGATTGCCAGCGTAGCTGCTTATCTGGAGTTTCTCCAAACAGCAAGCTTTTGGGGACCCCAGGAGTACTTGGACTTTCCTGAGACTTAGTACCATGTTACAAATGTGTGAAAACCCAACTCATACAGGAGCAACTGCTATAAGGCCATTCTAAGCCATTCCGGAAAACATTTGTCCCTACGTTTTGCCCTTGTAGACCTGCAGGAACCCTAGATTATTTACCCTAGGGACAGGTATTATATGAGCTACGGTCATTATTCGTCAGGTAATTAATGGGCATGGGTTCCTTATCAGGGACTATATTAAGGACTATACTAAGCTACAAGATGGACCCCTATGTCCACTCCTAAGGGTCCCTTAATGAGGAAAAAAATTGACCGTGGCTCATATATCAACCCTCATGCGGGAACAACACACAGGTTACAGTGGTTGTTTAAGGACGTTGTACGGATGATCGTAAGGAAAGAACGGTTTGAAACAATCTGCTGTCAGTGGATTTAGAGACCACAACGTCAGAACACACGCAGGAAATCGTCACTACAATGATGGCAGCAACAATCATGATCGCAATGAACTTGTATGAGGCCAAAAACTAATTAAACTTACAAGGGCAATGAACACACGAGACAGAAAAGCTGCAGATGTATTGACAAGACCACCCATGATAAGGAAGTGCTCAAAAGTGATCCCTCTAGAATCCTGTGCGGGGATCCTCAATCCTGAAATACTTACTGGTTCTTAGCAGGGCAGGAAGAAATAAAATCCCTGTGTAACCCCTGTCATATGTTCTCTTCTTCCCTACTAAGAACCAGCAAGAATACAGTAGTTCCCTTGTAGCCCTACAAACCCTAAGGGTCCCTTGTTGTGAGTGTCCCCAACCTTCGCCACTGGTCTTCGCGCCTGACGGAGAGTTGCCTGCAAATTGGATGGGTGGCGCGGTTTAGGGTTTAGGGTTAGTAGGGAATCAGGGAATATACTTCATAAGAATCGTATACAGATTACATTCCCTTATTCCCTACTAAAAAGCAGTAAGGTAAGGTTTCGGGCTACAGTTCACATAAGCATTAATGCATGTCGCTAGCTTACCAGGATACAAGAAGTTCAAGGAAATTCATTACCCAATACCTACTGAGGGTGAGCAGGCAAAAGGGGAATACAACACCTATATAATCCCTAAATAACCCCAATATAGTCCCTATATAACCCCATATGATCCCTATATATGTTCCCTAGATATTCCCCATGTAATCCCTATAAAAGCCCCAAGAAAATCCCTTTCGAATATGTTCCGCTATTCCCTACTATACTCCAAATATATATGTATATCCTATTATATAGAAATACTTTTCATGTTCTTTTCCATTCTCCCCATATTACCCCAATATGTTCCCTTATTCCCTACTGACTAACG
The DNA here is from genome assembly GCA_905231905.1 of Symbiodinium pilosum. Classification (NCBI taxonomy): domain Eukaryota; class Dinophyceae; order Suessiales; family Symbiodiniaceae; genus Symbiodinium; species Symbiodinium pilosum. Next base: position 13,193 of record CAJNIZ010005484.1, read on the forward strand.
CTAAACCCAAAATATGTTCCGCTATTCTCTACTCACCACCAGTAAGCATAAGAAGAGGGCAATGTCTGGTGGACGATCGCAAGCCGAACATTGTAAGTAATATCTAGGGTATAGGTCTCAAAGTTTACGGTTCAGGGTTCGGGGTTTATGATTCAGGGTTTAGGGTTTAAGTCTTAGGGCTTCGGGCTTAGGGGTGAGGGTTTGGCTATGCACTGTCCCCGCAAATTCCTCCCATCCAAAAACATCACAAGATGGTGCAGAGCAGCTGCACCTAGCAAAACTGTTAACACAAGCGAGGCCCCGGGTCTACGAACTATTTCCAGTCTGCAGCCTCCCTTCCAAAAAAGCTTTCGCGGATCCTGGGGCTTCGAAGCTGCAGTTAAGCGTTTTCGACTGAAACCACGTTCAAGGTACGCCCCTGTTGTACACTTCCCCCAAACCCCAAGAATCCCAACCAGAACCACGCTAAACACGATGACACACTCTGAAGAGCGCAAGACCCCTTTATTGACACATGGGTTCCAGAATGTGCTCAGGGCTTAAGTCTACTGGGTTGCTGTTAAGGAACTTAAATTAAGATACCATAATGGGTATATATATATATATAGTAAATCATAGGGCTTCCCCAATATAGTAACTTAACTTAAGTTCCTTAAATCCCTATATTCCCCCAGCTTCCATTTCATTTTCCATTTTCTTTTCCATTTGATTCTCCATCAAAGGGGGATAATATCCCTAAACCCTAAACCCTACACCCTAAACCCTAAACTTAATTTAGGTTCCTTAACAGCAACCCAGTCTAGGGAGTGCATATTCTGGAGCTCCCTGTTTTTGGAAGCTACCATAAACCAGGTTTAGGGTTTAGGGTTTAGGGTTTAGGTTAGGATTTTGACCGAGGTTAAAACAGAATCAAAGAGCACTCTAAAAGGAGCCCTAGGAGGGTAAGTGCTCTTTGATTTCTTGGGTTTATATCCCTATTATGGTCATAAAATCCTAACCTGCCATAAACCCTACGCGGAATTTCTGGAGAGTCAAACGGGAAGGAAGTGGAGATGAAATGGAAAGTTCGAGTATATGGTAGTCTATAGGGAGAATTACTAATACCATGTTCTTAGATTCCTTGTATGAATACTATATAGGTTACTCCCGTAAACCCTACACCCTAAACCCTCAACCCAAATCCGGTTTAATGAAGGTTTCTTGGGCTCCCTGGTAAATCCTTTTGTCAATTTCGGAATCCTTACTGTGCGAAACGCGCGAGTTTAGGGCTCTGGGAAACCTAGGGTATTACAGTTACGGTTTAGGGTCACCGATGTTTCCTGCTTGGAGGATTTGGCAGATAGGCTGTCAATACTGAACCCTGCATGAGCCCTGAGTGTCAATCATACCTCGGAGATAAAGATGTTCTGGTATTCCAAGGTCATACAGAATATGTATTATCAACCGTGATAAGTAAGCTATTCACCCCCTCAAGTCAAGTCATACAATTACCCCAGCTAGCCGCATTCTAGACCTCCTTACTACTTGCTTGGCATTTGGAACCCCTCAGAAAAAAATTGAATATAGGGTCCTCATGAAACCAATTGGGGAAAATATTTAAGTATCCCAAAGGCCAACCCAGACTAAGTCACATGACCTTTCAAACCTAAACCCTAAACCCTTAACCCTAAACCCCTTCAAGAAGTAGCCCCCAAACGGCCTGTCGACTCCGGCACCTGGGCCTCAGAGGGCCGGGGGCAACGTGAACTTGCCCGTGCTCAACTACGCGGCTTAGAGTTTAGGGTTTAGGGTTTAAGGTTGGGGACCTGTAAAGATAGATTAATTTCTGTTTTTGATTTTTGTAGGGATTGTATAGGGTTTAAAGGTAATAAAATTTAAAAAATGACCTATCGCTGCTAAGGGAGGGTGGGCGATAGGATTCATATATTTTTTCAAATAAAGGTCCGTATATCCACCGTCTCATTCCTTCTTGGGGACCAGTACCTACACCACTAGAACTCCATGTGGCTCCTACAAACCCCAAAGAAAATTTCTGAACCGATGATATTAATAACGTCGTCAGAAGGTCGCCTGAATGTGGGCTTCTGACAACTAGTGCATCTTTCAGAGCAACTGCCAAGTAGAGGAGCCTCTTACAATTGTGCACATGCATTCTTGGTTGTACAACCATACGAAATGCAGACCGTTAAAGCAATTGTAACCATTTTGCACGCATTTTGCGGATCCCTACATCTGCGCTTGTCCGGGAAACTGCCATGTCGCGACGTAGTGGGAATTGCGCGAGAAGCTGGAAGCCTTGAACCTAAGTCTAAACCCCTTCAGGGCCTTCATCTTGGTAACCACGTTTTAAGGTTTAGGGTTCGGGGCTTAAGGTTGGGCCCAAAGAGAGATTATTGCAGTTGCTAGGCCCGGATTTCCAACAACCTGATCCAAGATCTTTACCCTCATCTTGCCCTGTCCCGTTGCAAACCTTAGGCTGGGCACCCCACTAGACATGACAGGGGATGATGGCAATGGCAAAGGTCCCTATATAGTCCAAGTATCCCACTATTTGCAGCTAGGTTTTTATGGTGTGGGCTTAGGGTGGGGGGCTAACCTCATGCATACCGTTCGAACTAACCAACACTAAGGCTGCACAAGCTCTGCCTGAACCCTAGCCTGAACCCTTAACCTAAAGGGACGTTAATGGGAACCCCCAACAGGGAGCCCAAGAATATGGTGGGAATATACTAGGATTTTAAGGACCCTGATATTCCTACTAGATTCTTGGGGTTCGCGGTTGGGGTTCCCTGTTGAAGGTCCCCATGACAGTCCTGTTATTAACCCTGGTTCGTAACCACATGCAACTTTGCAAGTGGAGTCCCTATGAGATTCGGGGATTGCAAGAGGAGTGAAAAGCCCAGTTAGAAGTAGTCATCAAGTCCCATGAACCCAAACACGTTTTACCCCGGATTGCCCCTATATACCTCCCCCACGAAGCTCCAGCCCCCAACAGTAAACCTTAAACACCAAACCCTTGACCCTATATCTCCCCATAGGTCCTTCGATAGCTAGTTACTGATTCCCATGAACTTCCAGGTGGGTGGTTGTCAAAATTATGGTCCCATTTTGGGTCCCCTAAATTA
>CAJNIZ010005485.1:9101-19345 GCA_905231905.1 Symbiodinium pilosum
GGTGGTCACACACACACACACACACACACACACACGCACACCCATGCTTGACGTGAAGGCCTCTAGCAACTAGGAAGAAGGTGGTGTCAAAATTATGGTCCCTTTTTGGGTCCCGATTATAATACAGCCCCGAATATTTAGGGTACCCAAAAAGGGACCATAATTTTGACAACCACCCAAGAACTGGAATGGCTGCAGGATGGAGGGGGGAGTGGTAGACGTGCCCATCATATGAGGCTTGCTCACAGCAATTTCCGAGCACTGTAAACGTTAATCCCTAAAGCCCATATATCCCCGACAACCACCCTAAACCCTAAACCTTGAACCCTAAACCGACTAATGTTGGGAACAGGTCCTCCTATTTTCTTGGGAAGATTTTCCCAGAGATGCACGGCCAGGATGACGTGCTGTCAGTATGGAACCTCACAAATAGGGACAACACTGCCGCAGCCTCAGGGAATTTACGGCTTCTGGAGTCTATGTTTTCCGTCATGCGGAGAAGTTTGGGGATTCGTGCAAGATATGTACATCTAGATATGTAGACGGGCTTGTTATGTGAAGGTTGGTCTGGATCATCATACCTCACAGCCGTGCCCCCTCTTGAACTTTCATTTTTTGGGCTCCTAAGTCGATCAAGAAGTTGGAAAGCAGTGGGTTCCAAGACCAGCATTTTGGGTCAGGGGTCCAGGGCTTAGCATTTGGAGTGTCGAGAAAGGTTGGGGTTTGGACTCCAATGTGCTGGCGTTAAGGGCCCCTCAGCTGCCAGGAACTGCAGCTGCAAGCGGTGTTTGCTGTTATGATTTTTCTCTGTTCATTAGAACTATACAAGTACAACGATAAGCTACACGTAGCTGGGTCTTCCATTCTCAAACCCTAAGGCCGAAACCGTGCAAGGCAGGTGGCACCCCAGCAAAAACCCACAGTCGCATTGCCCCCCAAACCAAGATGTTTTCCTGAGCCAAGCAGGGCAAACATGTTCAAAAGCCGTGTGAGCTTTCCCTGCCCGAGGCTAGGAGGAAACCATTGCTGGCCTCCAATGTGGTAGCAGATGGTATTGTCACATACCATGCCCCAAGGGCCATCTGGGGCTCCAACCACCATTGCAAGCCTCAAATCCCGGGCACTTGTAGAAATTCAGCTCAGCTACGCTTGTTTTGGAAAAGCCCCTAAGTAGAGGGATCCACATTACCTGGTAAAAATGACACAATCTGCACCGCATCGCAATCCGACGGCCTGAACACCATGCTGACTGAGAGGCCCGGTTTCGCATTGGGGAAAAGCTCAAGGAGGCGGTAATGCTCATTGGGACTGTGCTTGCAGCTTTTGATGCATCGGAGCCCCCTTGTTCCGGTGGGGGCGCGAAGGCCCACGAGACCGCAGCATCCCCAACGTTATCGCAGTTTCTTGCACCCTCAGATTCAACGGCCATGTAGCGTTTGCTGATGAAATTCTGACGTTGTCTAATGTATAGAAGCCCTATGCCTACCGCTTTCGGCAGGTGACTATCTTTCAAAGGGAGTTTCCAGTCATCAGGGTGCCTCTGACAGCCTTAGCTTTCTGGCAAGCTTCCAGGGTTCCCTGATTTTTGGGCTCTACCACCTTTGCCAAGGGCGCCTCTGTCTAGAGAACTGCCTGCCAGCTTCGTAGAAGTGTGCTGCAGGTTCTAAGCCTGGATATGAATGCGCTCATCCAGTACAAGGATCACATGCAAAGCCTGCAGGTTCGGCCTGGCTCAGTTTTTGCGACATGCGTTTCGGGCTTGCTAATTTGTGAAAGCTTGTCAGGCTTGACTGCCCCTGAGAGTCCATGATCCCCCGAAGGGTGGACTTCTCTAGATTTTCACCGAGTTCTCTGAGGCGATGTTCCCCCTAAGCTGATAAGCTGAAGCCGACGGTTTAGGGTTCATGGTGTTGACTACAGCTCTTTTGTAGCGAGACTTTCATGTTGGCGTCCCAAGTTCAATGCTTAAGACTTTAATTTTTATCTCCACTGGAGGCACATGGGTTGGGGTCACGTTGGGACTTCGGCTGACTGAAGTAGTTTTTCTACGGCTCGATTTGCTCCTTACAGGACTTTGGTAAGGTCGTGTAGGTTCGGGGGCAGGGATGAGCTGAGTTTAAGATCTTCTCTAGATCAGGGGTAGGTGTGCATAGATTTTTTTTTCGATTTTGTATGTACTTAAATCTCTATCTAGTCTCTTTGAAGCCCCCCAGAAGCTAATTTGTGTAGGGCCCCCAAACCTACCCTCTTCATATGAATTCCTGTTGCCGTGACTAGATATTCTTAGGCTTAAGGTCTGAGACGGCTTTCCCCTCTCACTCCCACAAGACTTGTACTTAACCATGGATTTTTTCTATTGGTATGAGTGTTATTCTTAGATGTGTTCTTCTTGTTCTTATAAGGTTGTCATGATAGCTGTCCTCTTAAATGTGATACACGTGGCAGTAGTTTTTGTAAGGCCCTTCCTGGGGTTCCATGTCAGCTTACGCGAGGGTAATGCCGGGGACACGACAGTCTGTGCAGCTCACCCGAATAACCCCTGGGCATCCCCTAAACCCTCAATCCTAAACCCCTGAACCCCAAAGAGCTAAACCCTAAAACCTTAAACCCCTAAACCCTAAACCCTAACCCTACACCCCAAAACCCTACACCCTAAACCCTAAACCCCCTAGGATCGAGCTTGCCTTGCTAGGCCCCAAGCACTTGGAGGGCCAGGGGGATTTAGTCGGTATGCTTTCGATAATACCTCTAAGGGGTAAATCATAAGCCCAGTTATCCCCATTATCAACCCACTTACTCAGTCCCTCTGACCCTCCAAGCAAGATGCATGATTCTGCAAGCGCTTCAGAACTGGGCTTCCTAACTCCACCACAAATCCTGTTATCCCTTGGCATAGGGAGCCACCTCTGAATGGGTTCATGCTGCTAACCTTCCCCTTGATTCTCCATTCTAGTTGCTTCCATTTTTCGATTAAGCCCTGGTAGCCATTCACTGCCCATTCGAAACACCGCTCATCCGCCGCTCTCGAGGCCCCAGTCGGTCAGCCCTGTTTTCATGATGAGGCTCCTATGGCACCACGCCCTATCTTCAAGAGAAGGAGAGCAGCAATTAGCGAACGGAGATCATCAGTAATAATAGTAATAAGACTAGTAATAGTCATAATAGTAATAGCCATAGTACGTAGTAATCTGGTTGAAGTTGGTTGCCCAAAAGACACATTGCCCAGCACTACCGCCGTTAAGCTCCGCAGAGAACTCCACTTTGGAAAGTTTCCGAGCTTCTGACTGCCAAGAGATTTTAGTAGCTTTAGCTGGGATTATCTTGGCCTTGAGCCAACTGTGGTGGCCTCAGGACTGACAAATCATTTCCTGCTGATCTGAAATATTCTGTGCAAGAGACCTTGTGCATTGAGAGACTTCTCCATGCCAGGCGGTGGGGGGGTTTCATAAGCGACGAAGCTTGCATAAAGCAGCCCTCCAGATTGTCAAAAGTATGATCCTTTTCGGCAAGCCAAGTATTTTTGACCTATCATATGGGAGTTGCCCAAAGTGACTTCTACTGCCGATAATTGCTGTCATCCCAATTGGGTTCCCAGAGAGCAACCCCAAATATTTCGTGCTCCATTTCATTACATGACACGAGCGTGCTGACGATTAGCAGGGAATGAAGAAATAAGATTTCCGGGTTATCATAGAGCAAGTCTACAAGGATTGTTATAGGGATTCGCCCTAAAACCCTCAACCCTAAACCCTGACTATGAACTGGCGCTGGATCATTTTTGCTAAGCTTCTGCGGGCTCGAGACTGCTGGTCAGCAAGTTCATCCGTGTACCTGCTGGCACTTACGTAATACCCCCCTGTATTCCAAACCTCTTCACCGCCGTTGGGTAATGACAAGTATTCTTGTATTTTATGGTGTTATCGCTTGGCAAACATCTCATCGAGGTGGTAAGGCGGTCTATTGTTGAGGGAAGGGTTTTAGTAGGAAGAGGAAGCGGACCCTTACTGTGGCCACGAAATCAGTTCCAGCACTAGGTACTGCAAATCTATTCCTGATGGACTTTTAAGCACCAGGCAGTCATCACCGGATTCAGGTTGCTAAACCTAAGCCCGGGACCCTAAACCTGAAACCCTACACCCTGAACCTTGACCCTTGGCCCATCTCCCCCTGGCTGCCTGGGGACCCCTTATACTTGAAGCTCGGGTTTGCCACGGTCTCCAAAGAAGCTGTCTGAGCTATGCCAGCAGCAAAGCTGCCCCTGGCCCTGCAGCTAAAGGCAGTGGAGACGGTTTTAAAGAACAACTACAGATTCCTGTCCTGGCTTGTGTGGTGGATCCTGATGTTCGAGATCTTAAGTGGCTTCGGAGTTCTGGTCATCCCATTCTTGATGAATGAGTATATCTACATAGGCGGGCTCCTGCTTCTAGTCCTCATGAAGCTGCTTCAGAAGACGCCGCTCTGCATGCTCATAAAGCAGCCTGCCCTCCTGGCGGCCAGCATCCACAGATCCATGTTCGGGCTGTCTCAAGGGAAAGTGAAGACTGGGCTACGATGTGCTTGGGAAGGAGCCTTCCGGGTGCTGCTCTCCAGCTTGGCCTTCCTGTCCTTGTGCCTTCAGTGGAGCACTCTATCCCTGATGTGTGATGAGCTACCCTCGCAGTCAGAAGCAGAAGTTGCCCAGGCATCAGGCTGCATACTTCCCACCTGCCACACAAGTGCAGGCCGAGAAGCTCTGATTGCTGCAGAATACGGCAGTGGAACAAATGCCTGCATCATCAAGCTCCAGGCATGTCACTGCACCCAGTGGGCCGGAATCCACACCAACCTCTGCTACAGTGTAGGGCCCATCTTCTGCTCAACCACCTTGGATGGGGCGCCACACGTGCTGCAGCGGGTGAATGTGGTCCTCTGTGCTGTAGTGGCGCCGCCCGTGTGGCTTTCACTGTACTTATGCCTGCTTGCCAGGAGGGAGTTTCGCAAAAGCAGAATCCTACATTGGCATCTTCATGGTTTTTTGTGTGATTTTCATATATCCCTAGAATCCCCAATGGAACTTTTTGCAAACCTCCCCAGGAATCTCGACACCGACCGTCTGCGCTCCCAGATCCAAGCAGAGAGGCAGAAGATGACTTCCACAGCTTCGGGAAGTGCCGGTTGCATGTCGAAGGCCTGGATCATCTTGGACATAGGCTTCTTGGCTCTCGACGTATTGCTCGACATCAGCTGTTTATCCACCTTGGTGCAAAGCAAGCAGTATGTTCCGGCGGCTTGTCAGGCTACTGTGCTTCTTCTCAGTCTAGCGCAGCAGCTGCGATTTGGAGTCTGCGCCGTCGGCTCTGCAATCAGGGAGTCCCTTCGAGTGGGATACCAGACAGATATTCTCCTCCGGATCACGCAGTCTGAGAAGCTGACAGAGAGTTTCTTGTCCCTTCTCATCCAAGGCGCAGCGATTACTACCCTGAGCAATGCAGCCGCGACTCAGTTCAACATCAGCATGTTCATCAGCATGCTCGGAATTGTCAAGGCCATCTACAAGCAGGTAGGAGATTCTCTCAAATGTATTCCCGACAGCATCCCAGAATCAGAAGTAGGCCCTCCATTCTGACAGAACTTTCATGGGATCAAGTTTCAAAATAGCACTTAGCTCACTCCTAGCAGGTGCACCTTGACCTCGCTGGCCTCGACACGGAAGCAGATACGACTCATTGCTTTTCATGTCACAGAGACGCAGTTTCCCCATTTCGGGCTGAAGGTCAGCAAGGTCCTTCAGCCAAGCCCCCTCAGTCCCCAGCACCCTCGGTCTGGCGCAACTTGTATGGCAGAGCCCATTAGGCTTAATGGAGCCTGGGCCAAACTTACTGGTGTTCAGTAGGGAACATCATAGATGAATGGATCCCTTTAAATTATGGTAGTTCCTAAATAAATCCTCATAGTAAGCAAGAGCCTCGACAATCCACTTCTTCACTACACCAGTAAGACTAGGCACCAGCGAGCTGTGGGCCAAAGACCAGCCTACATGCAACATGAGCTCCAAAAAACGGATCCTTGCTGCTGGGGAAGAGTATCTGAGAAGTGAGGCTGCTTAAAATCTGCTGGGGGATAGTAGGGAATATGGGAATATACTATATAGGGGTTATATACCATATTCCCTACTAACCCACTTTCATCCGCAGTATCAAGCTTGAAGCCACGCAGTGGGTGGTAGGAAGCACGGGGTAGGAGTGTCCTTCATTGTTGCAGTAATATCCGCAACCACTAAACCCTAAACCCCAAACCCTGCCACATGTTCCAAGGTGACCATGCCGTCCCCCATGGAGGAGAAGATGAAAGCCATGCCTGAAGCTCATTTGGGGATTTGCCAAAATCAGCCGTACCTTTCTGGGGGTCCCTGTAATGAGTGGAGTCTCTGTTGGAGTAGCCTTCTTGGCGAAACTACCATCCAGGGTTTTTTGGCTTGTGGAGTCAACGGATTCTATGGTTTTAGGGCTGAGGGTTGTGAAAGTTTAGGGTTGAGGCAGCTTGGGCTACAATGGCTACGGCGACGCTGGAGTGAATTTTATGAGGGTATCTACCCCTCATGTAAATTCCATCCCACTGGCACAACACCCTCTGATTGTAGTAGTCTTAGATGGGAACGACCAAAGTGCTGTTGCAGTATGATATCTCCCGAAATCCTATTCTACTTAGCTAGTGCCCTACATTACGACTCCCTGGTGACTGGGCAGGAAGATCTGTGTCGGGCGCGTGCCATGTTGGGGGTCCAACAGCAAAGATTGGGAACCGCACAGCATGTCTCCCAGATGGGCATTTCCATGAACCAGGGCAACCCCACTATAGCCCCAATCAACATAATTCAACATATGTATATGTATATTCACACACACATTTCCCGATTCTAGGGACCTTGCAAAAACGACCCTTGGAAACTTCAATGTCCCCCCCATAATGTACCATAGTATACCAGAATATACCGTAATATCCCATAATATCCCGTCATATCATACGAGCTATAGTCTAAACTCCTTAAAGGGGGTTATATCGGGAATTTTATAGGGGCCTACTATAGTGGTTCTTAAGGGGGATACTAGGAGTTTAGACTATCTGTTCATGTTTTCCGGAGCCCTTCGCCGATGCCAAGGATGGCCCAGAATGCCCGCGGTGGCAAGCCTTCTGAGGTAGGCAGCCAGTAGCATTTTGAAGGGTTTAGGGTTCAGGGTTTAGGGCTTAGGGAATATGATAGCTGTTTAGTTGTAGTCCTTTGTGCTGGAAATATATTAGTACTTTTGCTTGGTTCATTTGCCCCCAAAGCACTGGTTGCTCCAGTGGGATTCGCCACTTGGATTTGTCTTGGAGGTTCACGATTATTTCAGCAACAGGCACGACCAGTATGCTTTACAACTTCCAACCAAGTGTGTTTCAGAATTTCAAAAGTCAAGATCCATGGCACGAGGTCCCTTGCATCATGGTGCTTCTCATGCAAAGCCCGGGATGTCAGGGAAACATAGGGACGGTTGAAGAGCCTTTGGCCTAAAAGCATGGTAGCTCTGGAGCCCAAACTCTGAAACTGTTGATGTTTAGAGTCGGAGCCCCAACATGCGTTGGGCATGACCAAAGCTGGGGTCTCCCAAAAGCTCTGAAGGTAGAAAACTCTTTATTATGAAGACTCCCACAAGGATCCCTGCTTTTTGAAACCCGACCACTCCCGAACTATTTGTCGGGTTCCACAGTAACTTGCCAGGACGATAAACGTGTCGCTCGGCTAGAATTGCAGTGGCTTCCAATAAGTACGTAGACCTCATTACGGTAGACAATTGGGGCTTCGGGTTTAATGCAGTTTGGAGGTGCATCAAATTACACGCATGCGTGCAAAATGCAAGCAGAGCTTGGCCAACTGCCAGTGATGAGGTGTTTTCCTTTCAGTCTCGTTCCTACCGAGAGTCACCCCCCCCATGCTTGTGCGCTTGGGCAGTAGGATTCATACGTCAGCCCGGGGGTGCGCCGCCTGCATGGGAGTTTCCAAAAATCAGAAGTCCCTTTTTGAGGGCACCTACAATAAGGCAATAGGGGTTCTCTGTTTTTTTTGGGGGGGGTCTAGAAGGCGTCTTTGTGGAAACTCCTACATCCAACGCCTCAAGCAGGATCCTTCAGAATCCAAGTTGTTGAGACCCCGCTCCCCACCCCCCCCACCCCCAGGCACTCCATTCATCTTGTCACGCTACATTGCACCCAAACCGACAAGGCCCAGCTCGAACTGGCGTTCTCAAGTCGTGTTGAAATGGCCAATGCTTGTGCGTAAGAAACGTTGCACTGGAGCGCTTATCACTTTGAAGGTTGAGAGCCCAACTTTGCAAGCCATGATGGCTACATGGCAGCACATTTTGCTTTGTTGCGAGTCTTGCAAGGCCATGTCAGACAGATCGACCATTGACTTGACTAGCTGATCCTGAAACCCTCGCATTGAACCCAAATCTGGAACTGTTGTGTGGCCTTTCGTGATCTCGCTTCCTGCAGATCCTTCTGTTCCATGCTAAGAAGCGTCTTGTGCACAAACCCCAAACCTGCAGCCCCAACTCAGTTCCCACAGATTCCCAGAACTACAGTAAGCCCTAAACCCTGTCTATATCCTGACGCGTAAGGATCGAATAAGCCGCCCTGCCAAGGCCCTAGCGATCTCAGAAGCTCAGGCAAATCCCCAGTCAGGCAATCAAGGCGCGGGAGAGCTAGGGAGGATTACAAAAGGTTTTGTATGACGGATCATAGAGGCGCTTTTTTGGGAGTGCTTGGTAAGGATACTGTTGGGTTGCAGGAGGATCCAGTAAGCCTTTTTGGAGATTTGATGGGGGTTCTCAAATTTCGGGTCAGGGGTTATTTGCAACGGTCCCACCACTTTCGGGACAATACAATGGTTTCCCATGCGATGCTCGCATATCGATAATAATTCTTCTGACGCATGCGCTGGCCGTGGGTCATTGAATGGAATACTGAGGATCATGGTAGTTCCTGTGTTTTTACTGCCATGATACCTCCAGTGAATCTCAAGAGGATGCAGATTGAGTACATCTCATTTTCATCACCACCGTCATAATTTCCTGCAGCATGGTCGTATAAGCAGTAGTGGTTGCGTGAGTGACGTGAGAAGTAGGACGACGTTCACCCAACAGCAATCGCAATGCCAAAGTTGTTAGTTGGTGTTGACGGTTCGTTTCTCACGGTTTGCCCGTCTGCAGCCGCAAATGAAGTTCTACGGCGGTACAAGCTAACCGCCCAGATAGCATAGGTTTCGCACAAGAAAGACTAGCTATTCAACAGCTGTTTGCGCTTGCCTGCTGAAACCTTGGGCTACAAAGGCCCTCTAATCTCCACCCGCAGCAAAAAGGTTCAGAAGAATGTTGAGAACCAAGCACCTTAGGGCATATGACATGACATTACTTGTTTCCCGGAAATGACCTTGCCATCGGCGAGTCAGAGCCCACTTCAGAAGGTTTCAGATCTCTCATAATCTCGCCCAACATGAGCAAACCGCGAACTGCAGAACCCTGAGTGTTGCTGATGTTGCAGGGCCTGATACCTGGGACGTGGTGGGAAGTCAGGACCCGCGATTCTCCTTGCTGTTAGTGGCAGTTAGTCTTGGATAGCTATAGTTTGTTCGATGAGTACTACTGCAGTCAGTTGGTCCCCCAGAAGGCCGATTTTTGATGGATACGTGTGGCAAGGCTATACCGTCCCCCATCTCGGATAGTGACAATACGGGTCTTATTGTTTGGGGGTCTGGAGAGAACCAGGTTTCATAAGGGACCGGGGGATGGGTGGGTTCCCACACTCCATTCAGGGTGTACTTCGAGGATCCTAGGGGGGTTGAGCCTTAGCCGAGAGGTTTATTGAATCCAAGGATCCAGGGTTTAGAGTTTTGGATTTAGAGGCCTAAGGGCTTTAATCTTGAAGTCAGGGTTTGATGGATTTTGTTTAGATAGATCCCCGACCCTGTAATGGTGGTCCGTATAGTAGGAATACAAGAGGACCCTAACATGATCACCGTTGTAATTGTAAACGCCAGCGCGCGCCCGCCTCGGCTGGCGGGACTTCCCAATGCAGGAACATGTAATTATAGATACACAGGTATTCAAGTTAGGTATATAGATACAGTCATATGCCTATTACATACACAAGAAAACCCGAGAAGTCCAACTAGGGACGCGCAAGTAGGACCCAGGAAACTGGTGGCGAAAATGTTCGGGGCCAGCGTT
>CAJNIZ010005486.1:0-17133 GCA_905231905.1 Symbiodinium pilosum
CGTGCTCATGGAGGAACACGTACAGAATTACGGTTTGGGCATGGATGCTCTAGGCTCTCGAACATGAACGTTACTATGGCTTGGACATGGATGCTCCAGATATCGCAGGCTTTCGAACGTGAACGTCTCAAAAAACACCGCCCATTTAACGCGGCGGGCCCTAGTAAGATACTAGTACTGGTACTGGCAAAGGAAGCGGTCATGTCCATAATGACAGTATTAACATCGTAATAGCCATAGTAACAGTAATAGCAATAGTAAGACTCTGAACCAAAGTAACAACAAGCTCCCAAATCTTCGCCGCAGCTGGCGACCTAAACCCTAGATCCTAAACCGTGAACCCTAAATCCTAAACCCTAAACCCTGAAACCTAAATCCTAAACCCTAAATCCTAAACCCTACACCCCAAATCCGAAACCCTAAATCCTAAACCGTAAATCCTAAACCCTAAACCCTAAACCTTGGCCGCAGCTGGGGACCTTCACCAGCTTACCGGAGTTGATGTCGGCCGTCGAAGAAGCATTCTGCGACGAGGCACGTGCTAGTGACATAACGGGGATACCTAGACATACAGGGGTATATAGGGATATAAGGGGGTATATAGGGATATACAGGGAGATATAGGGGTATGTAGGGATATGTAGGGGTATATAGGGTCATAGACATAATAGACGGAAAATGGCAGAAATAAGTTGAAAGGAAATACCGCAGTGGATGTCAGGTAGTGCAGAAAGTTGAAAGTTTGATGACACACACAAAAGATGTAAGCAAGACGTACAGAGAACGAAATGAAGATGATGTCGTTGAAACAGAACAGGCATGCAGAGAGCAAAGCTGACAGGCAACCAAGGAGAGCAAAAGATAGATTTAATGTCAACAAAGATGAAGCAATTACATGTCCACAACCGGTTACTCCTGTGCTGGTAGTGCTATTGGGGAAGTAGTGATATTTAAGTGAGATGTACGGGGTATGTGAATAACTGATTACTGGGCGGGCTACTGGTTGATTGGTGGAATTATCATCCCAAACGGGCAAAGGTGCCGCTAACTGAAGTTTTGCTGGCACTCTGGGCAATGTAGACCCCAAACTCTGTACTTTATGTAAAAGGCTCGTCTTGCTGCGAACACGCCGGGCAACGTCTTTGCGGCCAGAGCCTCAGCAAGATTCTCCATTTCCACTGGGTAGGCCCCCGGAATATTCATCATTTTCCCAAATCACTTTAATAGGGGACTCTATATACAAACATTTTTCAAATAGTTCTAGGGGCCTACCCAGTCACCAATGTAGAGGCCTGAAGAACTACCAAGGTTGCCAACTAGAATCCTTGCATAACCGAAGCAAAATCCCGGCAAACCTTCGTCTCATCATTTAGGCAACTACAGTTTGGGGTTGAGGGTTTAGGGTTTAGTAATTTAGGGTTGGGGGGAGCGATAGGAACAACTAGCGGAGATGCAGATATGAGCTATAGTCTAAACTCCTTAAAGGGGGTTATATGGGGGATTATATAAGGGACTATTATAGAGGTTATTAAGGAGGATACTAGGAGTTTAGTCAATGGCTCATATGGTATAGGGTATTGTAGGCAGTGTGGTAGGGACCTGTTGGTTTGGGAGGTTTTAGCAGGTTCTCAGAGCCATTGTTGCTGGGGCAGTCTATGTATTCCGGGCAATACCTCAGCGCAGCATACACAGGGGGCCTTAGTCCAAAACGACTGAGGGCACTTCATGTCATGTGCCTCCCCCTGCATGCTGAGCCCTCATTCCTGAAGCCTGAGCCCCTAAAACCAAGGGGGTGTTATGTAGGGGATTTAGTTGGGGGAGTGTTACACGGATTATTAAGGGTAATACTAGGAGTTTAGACTATAGCTCACATAGAGGACCACATTCGCCAGGGCACCCCCAAACCTTGCTTGAATCTGATACCCGATGTGGCTTAGGACTCAGGGATTAAGACCTCCCCACAAGAGTCCCAGCTGTATTTAGGTGTAGCGCGTAAGGTTAAGGGGCTTCTTCAACTCAGGTTGTTGGTTTCAGTTCGGGGTTTCTCCACTGTAAGATACAGTTAACTACAGCGCTTGTCAGAGTTCGTAGACAATAAGGGCAGTAGCCCACCATTCGACGGAGGTCCAAAAATTCATTACCCCGTTGAGAAGTCTACCAAGCGAATCCTGACGGGTTACTCTGCCCCCTTGGGCCCTAACATGATAAATCTCAGAGCTCCGCACGGGGGAAATGGTTTTGACCCCTCTCGTCCCCTCCTTATAGTTTGGGGCTTATGGTTCAGGGTGTAAGGTTCAGGGTGTAGGGTTTAGGGATGAGGGATCAAGGTGTAGGGTTCAATAATGAAACCCTCCACCCATAATGAATGATCCCCTTATTCCAAGATGGTGCCTTATTTGGGAATTTTAGTAGTAAGGTGAATGATCCCCTTGTTCCAAGATGGTGCCTTATTTGGGATATTTAGTAGTAAGGGGAGGAGGTGGAGGGGACGGGATGAGGGTGCAGGGCCAAAACCCTAAACCCCATACAGTTGTACTGCCCAATGGCGCTTCGGTGGCCGGGGTGTGCAGTCATTTTGCAAGATCTCATGTACTCTGGCTTAAGGGGTTGTAGGGTGGAGAGTTGAGGGTTTAGGGTTTAGAGATGACCCAGTACAGCTGCTGCAAAATACCATGAGAAAGCATCGGCAACTCACATATGATCCGTGTGCCCTTACAGTTGAAAGCAGAGCACCCAAGCATGCAACCCCTTACCGTTCGATCCCGCACCTACAGCCCTACATCTCAAAACCCTAAACCCGAAATCTTGGAAACCGAAATCTTATCCCGAAACCTTTTTAAATAGTTGATATGACACCAGTATAACCTCATGTAAACCCATACTCCAAAATTTCCGTAATATGACCTTATATGCAACCATGAATATAGACCCTTGAATTCCTAGATCTTTGGAGGACCCCCCACCCTGTAATAGTGGTATAATAGGAATATAAGAGGACCCTAATACAATCCTTATTATCCCCTATAGTCACTATTACTGGGGGGGTCCACCTAGCCTAGATCCTTCATCCCCAACTTTCCTAGATCCTAAACCCTAAACCCTAAACCATCCCCAACTGCCAACATGACGCAAAGGCCCTTCGCTCCTCCCTCGCGGGATTGAAGCAGCTGGGGTATCCCTTCCAGGCCTTCGAGGGTTCAGGGTTTAGGGTTCAGGGTTTAGGGTTTAGGGTATTAGGCTTTAGGATTCAGGGTGTAGGGTTTGGGTATTAGGGTTTAGGGTTTAGGGTTTGGGTATTTGGGTTTAGGGTTTAGGGTTTGGGTATTTTGTTTTGGTTTTTTGAGAACCTGGCAAAGCCAATATTTCGTTTGGGTTTAGAGGTTGGCGATTTCAGTTTAGGGTTTACGGCTGAGGGTTTAAGGTTGTTGGGTTGAGGGTTTAGGGTTTAGAGTTTGGGGATTTGGGTTTCGGTTCTGGGGCTTGGGGTTTGGGCCGGCTTGGGTATGCAGAGATGGCCCGGGCTGTAAAAACGCGGCAATATGATGGATTGTAGGATTTAGGGAACAATGCACATGGAAAGGAACATAGAATATGAATTGGAAACAAGGCTTGCAAAGGGCTCTATAGGGATAGTTACTGACATTATGGCCCTAGGTTTCTTGCATAATCATGGTATAGGGTACCTCAAAAACATCTCAACAAGATATTGGTAGTCGTTTAGGCCCCCAGAGTAGGTTTTAAGGTTGCAGAGTCATTGAGGGTTCGGGCTCTGGGCTTCCATTGTTGCCGGGCTTTGGCAAGGTTAAGGCGGTTAAGGGTTGAGGCTTTCACGTTCCGGAGGTTTTGAGGAAATACAACGTCTGGTTTGCAACTTAGTTGAGGGCCTTGCAGGGGGTTCCGTCTTCTTTCCACATTTCCGATTGGTAGCTGTCAAGGTTTGGTAGTTTTCCCAAAATTGAGCGGCCCTTGTTCACCCTAAACCCCACCTAAACCCTAAACCCTACCTAGACCCCAAACACTACCTAAACCCTAAACCCTACCTACATCCTAAACCCCCGAAAAGGAACCTCCGAACTTTATAGGAACCTGTCCGAGCCTCATGCTTAGAGTCCATCATCTGGGAAGTGAGGAAGGATCCATGGTTTGGACAGCTAGCCCTTAGGGTTTAGGGTTGAGTGGTTTAAGGTTTAGGATTTGGCGTTTAGGGGTCAAGGTTTAGGCTTTAGGCGTTTAGGGGCTAAGGTTTGGGGTTTAGGGGCTAAGGTTTTAGGANNTAGAGGTTGGGGTTTGGGTTTTAGGATTTGGGGTTTAGGCCTCTTTCTGGGGGTTTCCCTAAATTCACTCTAGCGTGGGTCCCTATAGAGAGGTTCCTCCTGCTGGTCTTTTCTTGCCTCCTAGTGTATCCCTCAACGTAACACCCTAAACCCTAAACCCAAAGCGCCTGAACTCAACATAACATGTATATGTATATATAATATAAACCGTAGGTTCCATCTCATTTTTCCGTTGGATCTTCAACCCCAAGCCGCAAGCTCTAAGGGAGGGGGTCAACTAGCCAGGTGCCGTTCACATCGGAGGGTGCAAACGGCGGGAAAGGCCACGGCTACATCCGAGGGTCTAGGGTTAAGTGTACACACAGTGAACACTATTTCAGGTAGTTTGGACCATAGCCCCCTATGTCTTCCCTGTCAAGCCATAAGGTTTTAATGGGTATAGCCTATACCGTATAGGGCCAAGGATGTGCAGGTACCCACATGGCATTCTTACAGTCATTTGAGGCCAGCAGTTGCATTTCCAAATCAGTAGGCAATGCATCTCGCAGATGCCGTGAAACACATGCTGTAGTCGGAGTTCAGGGTTTAGGGTTTATGGTTTAGGGCTTAGGACTACATGCTCATTCACCAGCAGCTGAAGTGCAGGGGGTGATTGTATGTCCAAGCTGAGTGGAATCTCCAAA
Source organism: Symbiodinium pilosum (assembly GCA_905231905.1). NCBI lineage: Eukaryota > Dinophyceae > Suessiales > Symbiodiniaceae > Symbiodinium > Symbiodinium pilosum. The sequence continues at coordinate 4,958 of CAJNIZ010005486.1, forward strand.
AGAACGCGGCCTAACAGTCCACAAGAACAATTGCCAACCCCCATGCAAACTCCGCCTTTTGGGGATACCTTACTCCCTATTTCAGAAACATTACTAGCGATTAGGGACGGGGGAGGTGTCCTTAAGTGGGCGTCTAGGATTTAGGGGTTTAGGTTACGTAGCTGGACCCCCCACCCAGTAATAGTGACTATAGGGGATAATAGGGATTATATTCGGGTCCTCTTATATTCCTAATATACCACTATTACAGGGTGGGGGCCATCCTAAGGTTTAGGTGATGTGAGGGCTCCTTGAGGGGGTGTAGGTAATTATTCTCATGGGTGGTGGTCCAAATTATGGTGCCTGTTTGGGTCCCTATTATATTACGGCACCGAATATTTAGGGGACCCAAAAAGGGACACCAAAACCCCAAAACACTAAATCCGGGTTACCAAAGTGGGACTCTATTTTCAGGGAACTACCCAAATTAGCACCCAAAAAGGGACCATGATTTTGACAACCACCCACATGAACAGTCCTGGGAGCTTAGAGTGACTTGGGGTGGCTGAGATGCGGTCCTCTGAGGCATTGGGTTTAGGGTTTAGGGTCCGGTTTGCCGTGGAAATATGGTTGTATCCGGAAGTTCCCTAAATTTAGGGTATAGGGTTTAGGGTATAGGTACCCGGAAGTTCCCTGAACATAACTTGTGCGTTTGTTACCTGAAGTTCTAAGAAGAAGCCCCCAGACCCTTAAATGCGTATACCAGGGCTTCAGGGAACTTACAGGCATGAGCTGCCTGGCAGGCATGCCTAAAGAGTTGAGCTGTTGTCAAGACTCCTTAGGGATTATATAGGGGAGCTTTATAGGGCTTATTAAGGGGCGTACTGAGAGTTTAGCCCAAAGCTCAACTGCTCTAGGGGTGTATAGGGTTTAGCCTATAATTATCCAAGGTAGAAGCCGTGAGGAGGAGAGAAAGGCACGTTGGCATTCAGAGGCCTTCCCGAGAACTGCTGATTTAGAGTGGAGGTTTCTGGGACAGACGGGTCACACAGAGCTTCATGGTTGAATTTAGGTCGACGACGGCCCTGCACTAGCAAGTGTAAGTTTGTATAAAACTAGGATGACTACCTGATACCAATAGTTGGGCTAGTTTCTTGCGCCCGGAACCCCACCTTGCCCTCCGAAGCCATTGGAAGCCCCTTCTTCGTGAACTCCTTTTAGAATCCAACACTCGGCTTAGGTTTTAGGGTTTATGCATTAAGGTTTAGGGTTTAGGGATTAAGGTTTAGGATCGAGATCCGACGATTGCGTCGACGGAGGTGACGAGGGCGTGGCCGCCGGCCAAGGCGCAGGAACAGAATGTGCGGTCTTCCGGGCTTTGTCCTGGGGTTTTAGGGTTTAGGCTTTAGGGTTTAGGGATGCAAGTCTATAGACAATACCTACTTGTGCCTGGATTTACTTGTTCGTAGCAGGGAATAGGATATATTCCCTATATAGTCCTTATGTAGTATACTCCCACATTCAGTACTAAGAACCAGCAAGTAAAGTCGGATCCCTAGAGTGTTGATAGTGAAGGTCAGGAGGAGGAGCAATGACAACGCCATTCTGGGCCCTTGGGTTTGGTATTGCAGTTTGCTGATTTATAGCAAGGAGGGGGCTAGAGTTTAGGGCTTTAGGGGGTTAGGGTTTACGGTTTAGGGGGTTTTGATAACCCCAAGCAGCAAGCACCCAAAACTAGGATTCTATCATGGTCACATGATAGTGGAAAGTTCTTGAGGGTGGGCGGTTGCGTTACCAAAGTCCCCTTAACAATATGGGGCTAGGCTTGGGGGGTCCGAAATGCAAACAAACCGTCAACCAACTACATTGGAGCTCCGAAACCCTAAAGCCTAAGCCCTAAGCCATGTTGAGCTAAAACTAGAGCACACGCCTAACCCTCGTGGGCATCAAGCACTCCATCCAGCTGTGACCATGTGAGCTATAGTGTAAACTCCTTACATGGAATTCTATAGGGGGTTATAGAGGAGATTATATGGGGGACTATTGACTATTGTAGGGGTTATTAAGGGGGATACCAGGAGTTTAGACTATAGCTCATGTGGCTCAAAAGGCTCAAGGTTGAAACCCTCCAGGGTTAAGTGTGTAGGGCCCAAGGCTTGAGCCTTCCACCTGGGTCAATAAGGACTGAAACCTTTGATGCCCGTGACATGTGGATTTGGTAGCCCCAACCCTTCTAAGAAGGACACCAGAAGAGTCATATGCTTCTTGGTTTAGCGAGCTAAAGAGATCAACATCCTGTTCTTGCAGCCTCTAGTTTTGAGAGAATGAGGGGCTGGCTCCCTACAGCAGTTTCCGTGCGTCCACAAGCAGGCCTAAACCCTAAACCCTACAAAACACTGTAGCCTAGCCTAGAATTCAGCATCCTCCTTGTAGAGGTCCCCAAGGATGGCCCATAACCCTGAGAAATGCCCAGATGCTCACCATGATGCTCCTTTTAAGGTTTAGGGTTTAGGGTTTAGGCTCCTTTCATCCATTCTGCCACTCCACACAGGACAACCCCCAACTGCCCTAGAGTGGTGCTTATTTAGGCCTTATTTCTGTACGTGGGGGCCTGGGAAGCCTGAATACCTTACTTAGGAGGCGGTTCCGGAGCGCTACCGAATCTTCATGTACCAAAATGGCAACCGTCGGACTCTGACCAACAATCTTTACAAACAGAGCCCTCCAGCTTCACAGATTCCGCTCCACTTTGGACGTTGGTATCCACAGATCACCTTACAGTTTGTTAGTCACAGGTCTTCTGTAATCCTTAAGCCCCTAGACCTTAAGCCCCTGACCCTGAAACTCTAAACCCTAAGCCCCTAAACCCCCTAAACCCCAAGTCCTAAACCCTAAGCCATTACACTTTGGCACTTTGCATTTTGATTGGAGGCCGGGCCGGCTTGCTTGAGCTGAGGCCTCAAAGACAGGAAGAAGCGCTAGGTGGCGCCTAAATCCTAAACCTGAGGAGCGCTTAAGGTCTAGGGTTTCAGGTTTAGGGTTTAGAGTTCAAAGTTTGGAGGTTGAGGTTTAGGATTTAAGGTTTAGGGTTTAGAGTTTAAGGTTTAGCGTTTCAGGCTTAGGGTTTAAGGTTTCAGGCTTAGGGTTTCGAGTTATGGCCAGTAACAGAGAACCAAGTCGAGAACAACATCTTTCACAGACTGAGATAGTATAGTCGCTTATAGGGTGTAGGGCTAGGTAGGGGAACCAAAGTTAACAATCAGGTAAATCCCTACCTATACTCCCGCAGACTTATAATCAGAGAAAGACTTAGTCTTTCGCAATATACCGAGTTAGTTAATTGGGGCTGGGTTTGATCCTAAGGGGCTGATTTTACTTAGGAAGACGCTTCCATGCATTCAAGGATTGCTAGAATACCATACCTCAACGAACAAACGAGAGTTTCAGCGATCGCCTCAATAAGAGTCGAAAGCGCTCTCTACAGCAGTCAAACTTCACGTTATATATATATAGAGAGAGAGAGAGAGAGGGGAGGGAGCGATAGAGAGCGAGAGAGAGAGAGAGCAGAGCAGCAGAGGAGAGAGAGAGAGAGAGAGGGGGAGAGGGAGGAGGGAGCCCATAAAAGCCCGCTTCGAAAGGGACATCCAATTGTTCGAATCCCCATTTAGTGTGTCTATGTTTTCCCGACGGCCCAGGTCAGTGAGAGCACTTGCAGGTTTAGCTTTGCCAAAGCAAGGGTGCCAGGCGAGCACAGATTGCGCGTGCATTCAGGGGTTCAGGGATTTGGTAGTGAAGGGATTGGGGGGTTCAGGGATTTAGGGGGTCAGGGTTTCAGGATAAAGGGTGTAGGGAGTGGTCATGACTTCCCGCGGCTCAAGCTAAACGCCGCTAGCTAATCCTCATAACTAGGTACGCATCCAATCTATACGAGCTGGCATAGGGACATTTTCTCTTCGGGGAGGGGGAGGGGGCTGGCATGTAATGCGCAGAGCAAGGTAATATTTCGGCCTTGCTTTCGTGGTCATTACATGGATAATATGTTGCTATATGATGGATTATTTAACGGATCATTGAAAGGTGCTCCAGGAGTCCGGGGTTTCAGAAGTCAGCCTTAGCTTATCTATGTTCATTCTGGGCTCAGGGATCTAGAACAAGGCTTGTTGGACGTGACGGTGCCAGGAAACGGGTTCAGCCAAGTGGGTTTTCACCTCTTGGTACTGGTGATGAGTAGAAATGGAGGAACGGACTCCTACAGTGGCCTTGACACAACCCCAACAATTGCTCCTACAATCCATGACTTCATTGCTTGGGTTTTAGGCCGCTAGTTGAGCATGTTTTTTGATTCTGTTCAGCGTGCTCTCTTCCCAACCTAGGAAAACACTATTAAAAGAAGCTTCTTAAGCTGGATGTGCTTCTACCAGAGACTCATGAATAGCAAGCCTGAGCAGGCAACATGAAGGCAGTTGTCCAGGGGCCTCATCAATTTCGATCTCTTGGTTTTCGCAGAATATGGGGTTTGGAGAGCTATTCGCGCTTAAGAGGTTAACTGTTAACTCCAGAAAGAGATAAAGCGGCATGGGGTTACAAGCGTGAGTTGATGATGCAGAGACGAAGTCAAATCATCAGCATTGATCATCATCTTCGAGCTGGCACGGCTCTTCAACAGCGAGCACCTTCCCGTTGAGCTGGAGCTTTATGACAAAGCTGAAAGAACGTTTCTGCAGACGTCTCAGATGCTATTCTGCAGACGCCTAGCCTTTTCTTTGTGTTCAGTGGTACGTGAGAAGATGGTGTCAAAGTTTTGAAGTTTTGAGGGACCAGGTTGTCTTCAACATCTACAGCGGTAGTTCTACTATAGGTATTGTTCCCACTATTGCTATTACTACTATTAGTGCTAATACTATTACTAATGTTATTACTATTACATGAGTCAGATTTGTATGACTACCGTTAATATTGTTGGTAATATTTTCCAGTGAACCATCTTGACTAGTGCATCGATGTCACTATAGCGCATGGCATGGGTTCGGGTTCAGGGGGTACCTAGGGGTTGTGTGGGGGTATATGGGAACATAAAACTCCAACAATGGATTATTACAGGGAAAAGAACATGGAACATGACATGGCCAAGTGCTATTGTGCGAGTTTTTTTTGCAAGACTTTGAGCCACAAGTCTCCCTAAACCTTAAATTGTAAGCCCTAAACCCAATCCAAAGGCCTAGTATTCTGTGAGTCCCAGCCCTTATACCGAAACATTGCTCTAAGCCCGACTCTCCTTTGGGGCTACTTGCAGGTTCTTAGACGGATGCGGTGTAAGAAAGACTGCAACCCTAAACCCACAATAAGGATCCATAAGCACTAAGTAGTCAACCTTGAACCCTGGATCCTAAACCTTAACCAATAATCCCTAACTGCAGGTGTTGCCGGTTGGCAGCTTCGCATGGGGCATTGACATTGAGGGCTCAGACCTGGATGTAGTGGTCGCCACTTCAGGCCATTACCCTGGTTCTTAGGGTTTAGGGTGCAGGGCTTCTTGCCGCGCAGGGTTAGGGTTCAGGGTTTAGGGTTCTGGGGTTATGTAGAAATGGCGCCCCTGCGCAGACACACCCAGGGGTGTCGGGGGGGGCATATGTCGCGGCAAAACATCGTCGATCAGAATCCAACATCAAGAATCGGTGTGTTGTTTATCTTCCCACCCCTGCTTCCGTATGCATCTACCCAACTCTTCTGCTTTTTCGGGCTTCGGGCTGGAGGTGCCCTGATTGAACCTAACGTCTATAAACAGTATCCTCGTTGCGCTATGTGGAGTTTTAGTTAGGAACTGGGATGAAGTTTGGATTTGGGGCTTAGGTTTTAGGCTGTGGTGTTTGGGGTTTTAGATTTAGGCGGTAACGATGGTTTGGGGTGTGCAAGGGGTTTCTCAATACTTTACACCTTTGAGAAACGTAGAGAATTCATTATCCCAGGATAAACCGGTAAACCAATCATCTTCCATTGTACTTATAAGCTCGCAAACTGCGCGTGTTGGCGCGTTGACCGTTGGAGGCAAACCTGAAAGCGACTCTGAAGTGCTCGCAGCCATTCGCAACAAGCTGCTGAGGCAGGGAAGTGTCAAGGGTTTAGGGTTCCAGGGTTGGGGTTTGAGTCAGTTTAGGGGTTTGAGTCAGTTTAGGGGTTGGGGGTTTGAGGGTTTGAGGGCGTCGGGTCAACCAGATGTAATAATCACGGCTAAGGTCCTGCAATTTTGGGTTGAAGGCTGAGGGTCCTCTGACGTCGAAGGGTCTAGCCAGTCTAGCCCCTCATATTCATTCCCTCAATTTTAAAAACCTTCCTGGAATTGCCGATCACCTTGCCTGCTCAATGGCATCAGGTCACCCGTCACCCATGGTCTTTCACCGGGTTGCTTGTACCTATAAGATACCGACCAAAGACATCTAGGGCAGTGGCTACTACCTTATCATTCCTCAACCTGAAAAAGGAGTTGCTGTTCAAGTCAACCCTAAACCCCAAACCCCTAAACCCCAAACCCCTAAACCCTCAACCCTAAATCCTAAACCCCTAAACCCTAAAACCCTAAACCCTAAACCCTTAACCCCCTGAGTGCAACCAGAACCTCGCAGTGATGATCCGCCACAGGTTACAATCCAAGGGCAAAGCTCCAGATGGGCTCGAGGCACGATGGTTGGTCGTTTAGGGGATTAGGGGGTTTAGGGTTTTTAGGGTTCAGGGTTTAGGAGTTTAGGGTTTAGGGGTTTAGGGGTTTGGGGGTTTAGGGGTTTAGGGTTTAGGGGTTTGGGGGTTTAGGGTTTAGGGGTTTAGGGTTTGCATTGGGGGGGTGAAGTATTGGTGTAGTGGTGGGTGTTGTTAGCTTTGCTTTTTGTGTCTAGGCCTAACGAGATTTCAAGAAGATGTCAATGGAGGAAATCTATTGGGTTGCCGTTAAGGAGCTTAATCTAAGTTGTCATATTGGGGAAACCGTAATAGTTACTGTATATAACCATCATGTTAACTTAACTTAAGTTCCTTAACAGCAACCTAGAAATCTAGCACCAAGAACAGCCGACCTGAAACCTAAAATCGTCCATCACTTTGAGGCATCCAAGTGACTGCGCGTTGAGACTTGCAGCAGCTTTGGTATCCCAGTGGTGTATGAATGTAAGTAGGGAACAAGAGGCTAAACTGAAATTGCAGCCCGCACATGCGAAATGTCCTGCTTCTGCTTCACACCGCGGAACATGCTTTTGGGAAAAGAAGGTATGTTCGCTAACGCCAGGAGGTTTGAGTCTAGAGGTTCAACCACAAGGCTGCGTGAGACTCAGCAGGAATCTTCGCAAGCCTCTGCAGTTTGAAGCCCCGTACGGGGGCTTCCCAAAATTAGGGGTACCTTTTTGGGGGTCCCCAATAACAAGGATTAGTATTTTTGGGTCCATATTGGGGTCCCCACATTTTCGGAAATTATCATGAAGCCCAAGATCGTGCGGCATCGTAATACGTGACAAGTCGAGTCGCATCCTCATTGGACTCGATCCTACAAATTTTCAGCCTCTACAGCTCACACTCCATTTTAAGCGTGGCAATACAGTTTGTTTGCATGTGCGCCAAAGCTACCATAATGTATCACTGCTGATCCCCCAAAGTTTCTTATGAGCATTAAAGCATAAAAAGCATTCTCCTCACCGTTTCCCACTCCTTGCTGGGAAGCCTACACAGTGTGGCTGAGTGCGCATGAAATTTGGAATCAAAATCATCTTGGTTTCAAGTATTGTGCGGCTTCGACAAACTCCAACGTCAGCAGGATGCTTACTGTGTGATCTACGGTGCCGGCACGAGCATGCCCGTGTTGGCGATACGGACCTTCCAGGCTCGTTGGGCGTGGGTCCAGAAGGTCGAAATTCCTTTGTATTCTTATAACTGGTTTGTTCTTAAAATTATGAACCTTTATCCGTGGAACCACCCAAGACTGTTGCTAGCACCGGTACTGCAGTGGTTCTTTTGAGGTGGTGTGTTTTTCCTTGTTGCCATTGGGTCCCTGTGTCCTTGCTGTGTAGTATACGGTCATTGCGCTTCTAGCACGAGATGTCATGGGATTGCTCAATGCAAAGGTTTTGGGGATGACGGCGAACTCACACAGACTAGGTGTTTGTTATGTACAGTTGCCCAGGGATATGGGTGAGTATGTGTACTTGGCGTGCATGCGATGATAAGTACCATAGATCCAGGCCCTACGCTGTATGAAGTTCCGATGTCTTTATTCCGCACGTTTGTAGGGCCCTTACACCCCAGCCTGGCTAGTCGTGTTAGTGCCGGGTACGGACTTCCCGAACACCAAGACCAAAAACCGAAGTAGGGAGGGCCTTTTGGTTGAAAACAGTAAGAGGGTAAGATGGATGCTCGAAAGGGTCTATGAATCCTAGCTGATCTTACCAACCAGTTCATGTTCCAAGGGCACTGCAAAGCTGTGAAGGCGTGAAACCCCTGCAGCCACCAGACTTACTTACCGGCTGTTAGAAGGGAATGGAGGACTGGATGCCCACAGTAGCCTTGCATATTCAGTTTCCATTTCCTTTCTCTTCCCTAAACGGTAGCTTCCATGTTCGTTTCCATGCCTTCATTCCAGAAGGCCTTTTGCAGGCGGATTCTCTAGCTCCTTTTGGACAGGAGTCCAGTGTAGAGTTTAGGGGAAGTGCCCTATGTAAGACCTGGCTAAAGTTGAATGCGCAATAATCAACCCCTACAATGATAACATCCCCCTTAATTGATCAATCTGTTCGGGACCGTCACCGTGCAATAAACGACGCGTTCTAGAGCCCTCGGGCCCTCTGTGATCGCTTTCGCGAATGCATTTTTGGAGTTCTCAGCCTTTAGCAACAGCACCCTAGAGCCCTCAAGTTTTGTTTTGTCCAGCGCTTTAGCAAGAGCCCTTAGGCCTCTCTGACCAGTTCGGAAAAAAATTGGAGCCCGCAAAAAGCCACCCCTAAACCATAGCCCTAAACCCTAAATCGCTTTAGGGTTTAGGGCTTAGGGGTATTAACCTACTTACTAAGTCTCCCTGACACAACAAGTAGGGGTACCTAGTTGAGTTCTTAATGTTCAGGGTTGAGGGCCTGCTATCGGTACATATATGTTCTAGGGTTTAGCATAGTAAGTCTAGTTAGTCATAGTTCTGAAGCGTGCAAAGAGAGGTCATTGGGGGGTAGACATGAATTTCTGAAGTCGGGAGGACTCAAAGTAATTGATTGATCCTATTTATCCCCGGAGCCCCCCTTAAGTATGGGCTACATGGGGATCGTCTCATAATATACCAGAAGCCATAGTCTATCTACTTCAAAGGGACTCTACCCTCAACTCCTGCCTTTAAAGTCGTGATACCTGGTTCCCAGCGTTTGCATCATGTATGTTCTTAACAGTAACTCTGCCCCTGAGCAATAAGCACTGAACACTCCAAAAACCCTGGATTCTAATCACCAGAACTCCGAACCCTAAACCCTGAACACTAAACCCGAAAACCCTGTACCCCGAAATCCTGAACTCTAAAACCTGAATCGCGTAGCTAAGCGGTTTAGGATTTAGGGTTTAGGGTATGGGGTTTAGGGTTTATGGTCCCAAATCCCTGCACAAAGGATGGCGAGCCCCTGTACGTCGACATGTGTACCATTGGCAACCTAAGCCTATGCCCCAGGTGGTCAGACTTCATACTTAAACCCCCGCTAAACCCTAATCCCTAAACCCTATAAGCCCTAAGCCCTATACCCTTCTTGGTTTGTGGGGTTGGGGTTCAGGGTGAAGGGCTTCGGCTGGGTTTGGGCTTTAGTTTCAGGGCACAGGGTATAGAGTTTAGGGTGTACGCTTTAGGGTTCATGACTTAGGATGTAGGGTTTACGATTCAGGGTCTAGGGTTTAAGGTTCTGGGTTGCTTGGCGGGGTTATCAACATGATCCTCCTGTACGTCGCCATGGGAAACATAGTCCCATGCCTGGTTTCAACGGGAAGTTTTTCACGCCTTGGTGGGTGGCTTCCATAATATGGCCTGCGCATTCAGGGATTGGGGTAGCATAGGGTTGGGATTCGGATGAAGCGCTTCGGGGATCTATTTTGGGGGTTTCCTAAAATTAGGGATTCCTTTTTGGGGTCAGCAGAATAAGGACCACAATATTTTAGGGTCTACACTGGGGTCCCCCTGTTTCGGGAAAGAAACATTTCTTTGGACATGTTTTGGGTTCAGGGCGTTGGCAAACCAAAGACCCTGCCATGTATGAGCCCCAATTCTAACCCCAACCTTGATTGGAAATGGATCCCTCTTAGGGTTTAGGGTTTAGGGTTATACAAAACCCTATACAATAGTAATGTAGACCCCTGATTAATACACCCCTCCCCTTAGTAGGGATAATAATCGGGATCCTAATTCCAGGGCCTTTAAAAGGAGGGGGTTCATTCATCATGGGTCTACATTAAGATCCATGTTCCTTCATTCCCTGCGAGCAGACAGCAAGTCTAGTACTATGTCACCTTATCGCCTGGCTGATAGTATTCCATCTCTGTTCGTCCGCGCTCTCATCCCTTTACCAAAGTTCGTGTCTAGGTGTCATCCAAATCTACGCAACTACACCGCAAGCTTGAGATCCCTCAGGGGACGTAGAATGGATGTTACCAACAGATGTGTGTTGTGGGAAACTTCCCAAGAAGGAGAAAGAAAACAAAAAGCACCTCCTTGATCTCAGTTTTTGCTAGTATGTACCTCAGGGTTGAGGGTTTTGTGAAATTGTATTCAAAATCCCATAACCGCCGGAATCCATTCGGCAAATAAAGGCAAGACATTCCTCGTATGAAAACGCACCTCCAAACCAATGGCCTCCCTGCAGAATATAGTTTCCTACCGCTGTGGGAGATGGGTCTGCGCTAGACCTCATACCCTACTTTGGCAACACCTCCCTGTTCTTACTGGTGGTTAGTAGTATATGGTCCCTATAGAATCCCTATATAATACAATATTATATATACATATACCCCAATATACACCCTGCTATGATGTACCAGTTTCCATTGTCGCGTTTTCCCTATATAACCCCCAATATATTCCCATATTCCCTTCTCAGAACCAGTCAGTAAGTGTTGGGCTTCAGAAAGGCAACCCTATACCCTAAACCCTAAACCCTATACCCTAAACCCCAAACCCTAAACGCCCCTCCCTGTTGGTCCCGGGCAAGGCAGTGTCCGCGATGCGATCTTGTTCCGGCACTGTTTCGTGCTCCTGCCCAAACTGCCTGAAGCGCCACGGCTGTTGGTTTGGGGTTTAGTGTTTAGGGTCCAGGGTCTTACGGTTTTAGGGTTTAAGGTTTAGGGCCCCTGCTGTTTGTTTGGGTTTAGGACGTAGGGTTCAGGGTTTAGGGGCGCAGCTCTAGTATTTACAGGGGTGATATGGGGATAATGGAAAAGAAAATGGACATGACTATAGTATTTATAGGGTGCTAAAGGGATATAGTAGCGCAACAGAAAATGGAGACTACTTTGGAAGCGTGATTCTTGAGACTCCCAGATAGCCTGTAGCCCCAAAATAAGGGCTTAGTGTATAGGCTACCAGCATTGGCATTTAGGAAGTCTAGGTAAACATTTCGCAGCTTGTGCGTTAGTTGGTGCTTTTGTGCTCCAGCAACCAGAATTTCCCAAGAGTTGAGACCCGTGCGAGGTGCTGCAGCTGCTGAAGCGCTGGCTTCGGCTGCGGGCTTTGCCCACAAGTAGCGAAGGCATCGGGTTGGGCTTCCATCATAGCAGCAGCGGCAGCAGGAGCAGTGCTGCCGCTGCTGCGGCTGCTGATGCTGCTACTACTGCTGCTGCTACTACTATTCCTACTACTGCAACTGCAACTCCTACTGCTACTGCATCTCCTCTGACGATTTGACTACAACAACGATGACACCGGCGGTGGCGGCAACGACGGGGACTGTATCCGAAGACGAAGGTAACCATGTCTTGAATTTTCCTGATACTCTACAATTCTCGAGATTTTCTGAAGCTCCCTTGCTACCTACCTACCTACCTACATACTTTCCTTGATGCTGCAGAAACAAGGCTCAAAGTTCTCGATCATTTTGGAGGTTCATGTGCAAAGGGCCCTATGGTTGCTTTCAAGGCATCTGAGGTAGCTGCATAAACCATCAACCCTAGTCGTAGTTGAGGAATACCCAGACCCCCTAAAGGAT
>CAJNIZ010005487.1:0-19341 GCA_905231905.1 Symbiodinium pilosum
GCCAGGTTGGGAGCAGGAATTTGCATCAACTACCAGATCTCCATATGAGCTATAGTCTAAACTCCTAGTATCCCCCTTAATAACCCCTATAGTAGTCCCCTATATAATCCCTTTAAGGAGTCTAGATTATGGCTCATATATTTGTCCGCTCATTGATCCCTACATGTTCCCATCTGGTAGTTTCCAAAAATTAGGGGACCCCAATGTAGACCCAAAAATATTTTAATCATCATTCCGGGGACCCCCAAAGGGTTTAGGGTTTAGGGTTTAGGGTTAAGTTCGGGGAAACCACAGGCCCTGTAAGCCACTCTATCATCCCAGTTTCCACTTAATTGTTCATCTCCTTTTCCATCTGAGTCTCCATTGGTGCGATAAGATTTCTAAACAATAGACCCACAACTGTAATCCTCAAGGAGGTATAGTCTAAACTCATAGTATCCCCATTGATAAGCCCTATAATAGTCCCTTATATAGCCCCTATATAGCCCCCTTAAAGGAGTTGAGACTAAAGCTCATATGTATGCATACCTCCCTCCTCAACGGCTGAGGACGCACCTTGGATACCGCTGTGCTTTAGGATACGCCGGAGAGCTGCTTTTTTGCAATTATGCGGTGTAGGGTTTGGGGTATGGGATTTAGGGTTTAGGGTCCAGGGGGTTTATGGCTACCTCATACTGGTAGAGGGTTTAAGGCTTCGGGATATCACCACCAATAATGGAATGTCAAATGGAATGAATGAAGCGGAAGGTGCGTTCATACATGGCTTATGAGGGTATCATGGTCTTGTAGGCCTTGTATAACTTGGATATTGCCCCCACTCATTAACAGATGGACCATAGCTATAATATGACTATATAGAGCCCTTAACATGACCCCTATGCCGTAGTATAGGCCGTTACTGGGTGGGGGGCGGTACCCAATGTGTATCTATGGACCTATGGTCTAGGGTACTTAGTACAGACTTCCAACTCATGCTTCCAATTATTTAGGCCAACGCATTGGTAGTGACAGGCTTTTACAGGATGTGCGAATACTTCTGTAATAGCCCTCCACAAGACTTTGTCCCTCAACCCTAAACCCTAAACAGTAGAAACAATTCTTGAAGTTGTTTGTGGAAATTCGACGACCTTCTAGGTCGCATTCCCCCAAAGGTTGCATGGTCTTCCTTCACAGACATAGGGACTACTATAAACTATAGGGGTCCCTTTCTTCATGCCATGCTCGGCACAAGGTAGTCCTTGTAAGCTGGTGGAGATTGCCAACAAACACTGACAGGCTTTTTTTTTGTTGGGGGGAGGGGGAGGGGGGGGGTGGGCGGCTTCTCCTGGTCATGACGCTTGGGCTGTCAAACACAAGGGCTTTGACAGAACTTCCTGTACCAATCTGAAAATTATCTCTCAGACATGGGCGCCCTGAGGCCCATACCATTTTTTTTGCTAGTCTTACTATTAGTGGTGAATGTGGTGGGAGAACTATTTCTGTTGTGGCTCTTGTTGTTGTGGTCGTTATCGTTTTTCTTCCTCCTGAACCCTAAGCCAACCCTAAACCCTAGTTCTTATTGTTATTGTTGCTGGATGTGGCCGCTGGCTTATCAGCCTCGGACAGCCCATGCTGGTTGAACGCGAGCAAGTTTTTCTGGGGAATGCTTCTCTTATGTGAGCTGTAGTCTAAACTCCATAAAGGGGGTTATATCGGGTTGTTGAGGGTTTAGGATCTAAACTCCTTGAAGGGGGTTATTTAGTGGATTATAGAGGGGAGTATCGTAGGGCTTATTAAGGGAGATACGAGGAGTTTAGACTATAGCTGATGTGGACCCCCGACCCAGTAATAGGGTTAGATTAATAGCTTCCTCTTATACTCCTATGATATCACTGTTGCAGTGTGGGGGGCTCTAGCCTAAACCCTGAACCCTAAACGCAAACTAACCTGGAATCCCCAAATGCAACCTACATACATGGGCTTCTTTTAACAGCGAGCTACGTTGGGCGCCGTGGTAGTTGGGGGGAGAGTCGTAATGAGGGTTTAGGTTCCGAATACTATAGCCTCAATGGTTCTTTAGGGTTTAGGGTTTAGGGCTTATAGGGTTTAGGGCTATGGGTGCCCCTCATAAAGGGATACCGAACTTGTTTGGCAAACAGTTTCTAGATGCAAGGTCACTAAACCCTAAACTCTAAACCCTCATGCCTTGGAAGCTTTTGCAAGTGTATTAGGTGGTTGCCGCACGTAGCCAGCAATCCTTAATAACATATGCAATCATCATCGTGATTGCCATGAGTTTTGATAATAATAAGTTTCCCATACACCACCACCATCTGCAACCCTGAACCTGAACCGTAAATCCTAAACTCTAAACCCTAAACCCTAAATCATCGACATTTCGTTTTCGTGCGTTCCTCAAAGTAGGGCGGGTCGCTCCGCACAGATACTTCTGAGCTGGATCCCAGCTAAGGCTGGTTTAGGGTTTTGGGTTAAGGGTTTAAGGGTTGAGGGTTGACGGGTTTAAGGGTAAAGGGTTTATTAGGGTTTAAGGTTGCCGCAGAACTGTAGTCTCCTTGTTTTTCATGTTTATTATAGTCGCACGAGCCTAAGAAAGTATCCAAAAACTCTAAACCCGAAGCACTAAGCCCTAAACCCAAACAAACCCTAAACCCTAAACCCTAAAAACCCTAAACCCTACAAACCCTAAACCCTAAACGGTAGCCCATGCCGAGGATCACCTTCCGCTGCGAAGCGGCGAGTATCGAAGAGGAGGGCGTTGCCAGGGCGATAACCCAAGAACCTCCGAACCCTGAGCTCCCAACGCGGTCTAGGGTTTAGGGTTTAGGATTTAGGGTTTAGGGTTTAGGATTTAGGGTTTAGGATTTAGGGTTTAGGGTTTAGGATTTAGGATTTAAAATTTAGGGTCTAGGGTTTAGGGCTTAGGATTCCAAGGACCCAAAACGCCCAAACCCTAAACCGCTCAATCCTAAACCCACCCTGCTCCCCAATTCCTACGCCCCTAAATTCACCTTAAAGCCTAAACCCTGGATAGTAATTTCCATTTTCTTTTCCATCATCCCACTGCAATCCCAAACCCTAGACCCTAAACCCTAAGCCCTAATTCCTAAGCCCTTAATCCTACACCCTAAGCCCTAAATCCTAAGCCCTTAAACCTAAACCCTGCGCCCTACATCCTAAGCCCTTAATCCTAAACCCTAAACCCTCAATCCTAAACCCTAAACCCTAAACCCTAAATCCTAAACCCTAAACCCTAAATCCTAAACCCAGTGAGAGGACTGCGGCGCAAGGGCCATAGCCCAAGGTTCGGACCTGTCAGCAGATCCTCTGTCTACTGTCGAAGTGTGAATGGTTTAGGGTTGAGGGTTTAGGGTTTAGGATTTAGGGTTTAGGATTTAGGGTTTAGGGTTTAGGATAGTTTGGACCAGTTGAGCATCAAATAGTAAACATGATGGAATGAGGGCTTCGAGGTTTCAATCTAATCTTTATGTTTTTTTGGGGGTTAGGGTTTCGTGGCCTATCTGATTCGAATGGTGGAGATCCAAGTGAACCATAAATTTGACGATTAGATTCGTTTGGTTCATGGAGAGTTTCTGTAGAAGCCGACGTGATTGGCATTCTGATCCCCATTGTTTTCCGTATACCGTATACGGCAAAAGTATAGTATGCAGTAAGGCCCTGTCATTGTTCCTTAGGCACCTACAATATTCTTCAGATCACATTTTTGCTTGAGGGGCCAGGGACTAGTTGGAGGCCTTGGGCACTAGCAACGGTAGTGCGAACTCAACTTCCAAACTCTTAAGTCCTGATCTTCAGGTGTACGCATGTGTGTTCCAACTTAAACCAATTCAGCTTCTACGTCCAAACATACACACAGAGAGCACACTCAGCTATCCTGGCGACTGCTGTGGTTGCCATTGCCATCTTTGGCATTCTGCCTTCCGGATTGTTCCCCACCCTCACAGAGGGGCTGTTAGATTTTAAAGTCTGTGTTGTCCTCGCCCTCCGCCCGGAGCCTGACTGCAGTGCCCAACCGCAAAGCATCCCTGCAGTGCCCCAACCACCAAGTGTCCCTGCACTGCCTAGCCACCAGGTATCCCTGCAGTGCCTAGCCACCAAGCATCCCTGCAGTGCCCCATCACCAAGTGTCCCTGCAGTGCCCAACCACAAAGTATCCCTGCAGTGCCTAGCCACCAAGTATCCGTGCAGTGCCCAACCTCAGAGCATCCCAAATCCTCCAAGAAACATTACATTCCTGTGCAATAACGGATTTAGGGTGGGGATGTTAAGAAGTGAATAATTTAGGGGTTTAAGGTTTCGGGTTTGGGGTTTAGGGTGTGGGGATATGGTAGTTTCGCAAAATAGGGTGGGGATGTTAAGAAGTGAATAATTTAGGGGTTTAAGGTTTCGGGTTTGGGGTTTAGGGTGTGGGGATATGGTAGTTTCGCAAAATAGGGGGAGCCTACTACAGACCCCATAGTACTTTAATCATTAATCCTTATCATGGGATCCTTTTTTCAGGTGCCCCTAATTTTGGGAACCCCCTAAGCCCCATTATCCCTATAAACCTCATAAACCCTCTGAACCCTGTAACCCTATAAACCCTATAAACTAAGTCCCTAAACCCTTATCATGCCCCATATGCGCTGTAGTCTAACCTCCTAGTATCCCCCTTAATAACCCCTATAGTAGTCCCGTGTAAAATCCCCTATACAGCGATCCTAAACCCTAAACCCCTAAGCCCTTTTCATGCCGTTTGTAATGAATTCGTCATGCCTAGCTTGGGTGTAGCTTTGCGGGGGGCAGGAGTTCCAAGCGTCGCAGCCGTCAGATTTTAGGGTTCAGGGTTTAGGTTTTGGAGTTTAGGATTTGGGGTTTGGGGTTTAGGGTTTGGGGTTTAGGGTTTGGGGTTTAGGGTTTGGAGTTTAGGGTTTGAGGTTTAGGGTTTGAGGGTTGGGGTTCAGGGTTTGGGGTTTAGGGTGGTTGGACTCGCTTTGAACCGGCCTCTACGGCAAGGGCCAGGCGGCCGGTACGGAGGGCTCGGCGCGCCCTGGAGCTGAGATGGTCGTCGCCCTTGATCAAACCGCGAGCATTTCTCCGGGCCTCGTAGCGGATTTCGCTACAGCGCTAGGCTGCGTTCTATATACAACAGTAGGCAATTATCGTGAACACGTGGCAGGGCACAGGGGTTGGTAAAGTAGCCTAAACCATGCAAGTGGCCAGGTGGCGCGGCTGCGCTACATCCACATCTCGCTCTTGAAGCCTCCAAGTCCATACGACACAAGGATGTTCCTTAATTCTTTTCATTATGCCTAACTATAGTGGGGTTCCTGCTATACTATGGGTCCCTACATAAGTGTCTCCATTTAATGGAATAGTAATGTAGGCCGGGTGTCACATGTGTAAGGGACAAGGGTAAGGGGGTCACGGGTTTCAGGTTCAGAGTTTGAAAATTAAGATTTAGGGCTGAGGAAATTCAATATTTTCCCTCGAACAAGCATGGAACCCACAAAAAGAGAATGATAGCATCCCCGATCGTAAGCCGTTTGGAGCAGGTAAATCCAACAGCTGTTGTTTCCCTCCGACCAAATCCATCACGGGATACACATGGTGTAGAGTTCACGGATGGGGGAATAGATTTTCCTGGGTGCAAACCTTAAACCCGGTACCATTACCATCCTGTCCCCTTACCCTCTGGTCGAAGATAAGCACGGAACGCAGTTTCTGGGTAAATTCTAGCGAAGTCATACTCGCTCACCTTAATATAAGTTGTACTTCTTATTGGGACTATGACCCACGTGGCCTTAATTCAGCTTTGTGAACTACTTAAAAGTGCCCAGCAGGTTGCATGAAGATGCAGTCTTGCATTGCAACCTGGCTGTTATGGGCAAGCCTGTGCTTTTCGGAGCGAGATGGGCTCTTCTAGGATTGTTTTTGCAGGAGACCCTGTACCGAGGACTAGAGCATTCTTGTTGAGGCTAGGGGAACCTTGTTTTCTCTCTTTGTGGGATATCCATGTGGGACCTTCGGACAACGTTCACAACCACAAAAGGAGTACACCTAAAGCCTAAGCCCTCTTGTAATCCCTCCACAGTCTACTTGGAGAGTCATGGGGGACGTAGTAAGTAGATGGAGAACCGAGAGAACTGGGATTACTACAGAGTATATAGGGGTTATAGATATACATACTAAGCCCCCCTGGCGCTCCAAGTATGACGCGTTACGTACCCAAGCCTGCAATCGTTGCCATGCTTACTACTGCTGCCTATCATCCCCTGGATCCTGACCGAACAGCGGGGGTTCTGGCAAGGAGTAGGAAAGCCACGTGGTCTGTAGCATAAAATGTTGAGTTTTCGGTGCCCCTAATTTTGGGAAACCACCAATAAAAGGACGAAATTGTACCCCAAGGGTTGTACCTAGGGTTTATGGTTAAGGGATTGGGGGTTTAGGGCTTAGGTTTTGGGTTTTGGGACCGTGAGGCACTACGTTGGCTTGTATAGGGGCGGGGCTATATTAAGGCCATATTAGGGAAACATACCTTAGGGGTGCAATCCTGAAACCCATGATGTCTACATCTTACCTGGAGATCCAGTTGAGCATACTTGGTATCAGTTGTTGAAAATGTCTTAGAGCTTCGTACCACAATTAGAGTCAGCTATTATTTCGAGGTAGGGCCAAAGTCCGAACAATCCTGTTTAGGGTCTGGGCCTCAAGGCTCCAAACACGGTTTAGGTCTTCTGGAATGTAACCTAAAATGGCCTTAGTTTTCGGGGTTGTGAAGTGTCGTATTTTGCCCAGCCGCGAGAAAACCAGGATGCTTGTAGTGAGGGCTCCCACAACATGATTTGGAGGGCGGAACAAATTCGTCAGTGAAGCTCGCCATCACCGCCGCCATGGTGGGAGTTTCGCTGGAGCATTGCTACAGGCTGCGGCATCATCAAAGCAGGCAGTCGCGGGGGCAGTCGCCCCTCGACGTATGCCACACTTGGTGCTTCCCGTGGGGTGTTCATGGAATGCTTGGCAGAATGGCCGGTAGACTCTACTAAGCAAGAGGAACAGCCAAGTGTCTCGGATTTCCATGCCTCCTTGAAAGAACTCGGGGCAGCAGCCTTTGCGTTGCCAACTGGTGCGAAGATCAGGAGCTCCATGGTCTCAGGAACGGCAGGGAATGCATTCTGCATACTGCTCGTCACCCTGAAACATACAGCCAAACACTAAGCCCTGAGGTCGGAAGATCAAATCCTTAATCAAAAAACCTAAGCCCCTAGATCTCACACCCCTAAACCTGAAGCTCTAGGCCTTAGATCCGATGAGCCCTAAGCCCTAAACTCTTAATCCCAAACCCTAAACCTTAAATCCCAAACCCTAAATCCCAAACCCTAAACCCTAAATCCCAAACCCTAAACCCTAAATCCCCAAACCTGAGGCACCTCAGTGGACGGATCCCTGCACCTACGATTTCTCGGAATGCGCCACGGTGCTGGGCCCAGCCTCACAGTCGTTCAGGTAGCCAGGAATTAGCGGTTTAGGGCGTGGGGTTTAGGGTAGACGGGCCTAAATAATTACTAATATCATGGTTCCCTATTAGGGATAATTGAAAATAAATGCAAACTACCTAGTATGCGGTACCTCAAATGAACCTCAAAAATGATATTGGTGATTATTTAGGGCCCTGTAGTGAACCCCAAAGTATGTAGAATAACTGCCTTTTGACAATTTTGCAAAGGTTTTGGGTTATCTTCCACGTACTTTTAACCCTAGACCCTAGACGCCCAACCCTAAACCCCAAACTTTTTGGTGGGATATCCATACCTTCGGCGGGTTGGCCATAACGTGACCTCAATGGGAAATTTACCCATTCATTTACATGGGCTCACTTGACGGATCTAGAGGGCTTAGGAAGATACAGGTAATACGGGTTAATTGGGGTAGAGTTTAGGGTTTAAGTCTTTTGGGGTTGGGAGTTGTCGCTCACCGTTGTTTATTGGATCTGTGGGTTCAGAGCTTAGGCTTTGGGGGTTCCAACCTGCAGAGGGTTTGGGCCTCTAGGGCATGGGATCACCAGGGTTTGGGGCGTATAGGGCCCGGGATTCAGAGTTTCGGACTTTGGGAGTCAACTTTAGGGTTCGGCGAGAGGAGCTGGCGGATTAGTAACATCTTTGATTGACGGTTTAGGGTATGGTAGGGGGGTTGATAGAGATAGAATGGGGCAGTTGGTGTGAGAATTGAGTTCTGGCGGATTAGTAACATCTTTGTTTGACGGTTTATTGTATGGTAGGGGGGTTGATAGGGATAGAATGGGGCAGTTGGTGTGGGAATTGAGTTTCTATACATCCGGGCTCCCTGTGGAGATCAGGATTCGATAGTGTCGGGATGTTATGAGACCTGCATTAGTAATTACGTAATTGCTTGGAGCTTGCTAAGCTCAACCCTCGAGATTAGGAATTCTAGTCATTTGGCCGTTATAAGGTCCTTATTATGGGGGTTGGGGTTATCAAAATCCCTTGCTACCCGAATCTTTTCCTATATTATCCCAGTTTCCATTTCTCCCAGGTTTCATGTTATCTTCCACTTTCTTTTGAACTGATTCTCCGCAATATCAGACCACGGCCACTACCTTGGCTTAGTCGGAAACATGGGGAATCCCAATCCCAGAGCCCGAAACCCTAAACCTGATAGGGGCGTGTAGAGCCTGAGGTGGATTTAGGGTTTAGGGTTTAGGATTTAGGGATTCTGCGTAATTCACCTTACAGCAGGCAGATACAGACTAGGCATACAAGGGGTTATGGTCTTTCAGACTTATGGGGATTGTGCGGGGTAGGGTAAGGGTTTGGGGAGTTTCCAAACCACAGACGCCAACCCGAAGCCCTAAACCTAAAACCGTAAACCCTAAACCCTACAGAAGAGGTGGCTGTGGGGCCTGCGTCTTTTAATATAAGTATTCTCGATGTTTTGTAAGGCGTTCATATAGTTATGGTATGTATTTGCTTACGCATAGGCCACCTGCTCTCAAACCCTACCCCCTAAACCTTAAACCCTTAGCCCCAAAGCCTAAACCCTAACCCGGACCTCAAAGATCAAAGCAGGTCTTTGGACTATCCTGAGTTTGCAGAAGTTGTCAGGGGTGTTGAGTAAGCCCCCTTCTTTTCCTATCTGGGGGTTCCCAAGTTCTTTCTAAAAGTAAGCTTTACTCAAACAAGGGGTTCCTTTTTAGTCCCAGCTTCCTAGGGATGTTTTTTCCCCATATAGGCATTTCTCGAACAAGGGGCCCGTCTTTTGACCCCCATTAGCCCCGTGCCGGCATTTGCAATCGGCGGCTCAGAATTGTAGAGTCTCCCAAGGAACAAACTTCACATACCTTTGCATTCCCTGAATAGTATACATCTACAACATCTTAAAAAGGTCCAGAAGTCTCAAACCTAAACCGTGTGCTTGAAATCCTGTGCGCTGAGGTTCCTACTGGTGGTAGCTGCACGGCGGCTCGGGTCAACTGAGCGGTGAACTCACCTAAGGGTTCAAGGCTAGGGTTTAGGGTTCATTGGTTCAGATTGAGGGTTAACATCATAGTACAGCTCTATGCATGAGGCTCCTACTTATTCAGGTTTCTAATGTCAACCCTGCATTCAGACGAATACCCTTCAAGATAATCCAAGCCTTTACGTTATGCTTTTAGGCGGGGCTACTGCCAGTGCTGGTATTTTCGATCCACAGATTACGGTTTGGGAGTTCAGGAGTTGCCAGAGAGAAGATGCTTAAGTCGCTGCTCCAAAAAGCATTTGACACATCGTAGGTACATACACAGCAACATCAACTTCAGGGGTATGAGTAGGTTTTCAATGGCCTGAAAGATTCAAGTGCCAATTTGTTGCGGGTTCTTTTGTTTGATGCTGCCGTGCCAGTGTCGCATATCATATTTAAGGAGCCAACGCTCAGCGGCAGAGGCAACCTATCTCGTGAAACATGCATCTGACGTAGCGGATTTCGGTTCAGGAAGCCAGCGAGAAACCAGTGAAAGTGAATGTTGCGGGTCATCGACGTGATGCCCTCCTCTTAGAATGAAGCTACCACCCCAGGGTGGGATTTTGAATATAAGAGGGTGGGGAGTAGGAGTAATAATAGTCATAGTAATAGTAATATTCATAGCAATATGAACAATAGTACTAAAAATGATAATAGATAACAGTAATAATAGCAGTAGGAGCAATAACAGAAATAATTGCTTGAATGTTTAGGGTTTAGGCTTCAGCTTTAGGGGCTCCTCCTTGGCATCTTGGAAGCCAGCTGACTTCTTTCCACCAAGAAGTTCCTGCCACCCTAAACCCTGCACCCCTAAGCCCTAAACCCCTAAACCCTACACCTTGAGGATCCTAAACCCCTAAAACCTAAACCCGAAACCCCTAAGTCCCTAAACGCCTAAACCCGAAATCTTTAGGATCCTAAGCCCCTAAGCCCTAAACCCTGCCACCCCCAGGCTTGCCCAGATCTATATAGAGTGACCACAGGGTTTAGGGTTTAGGGATTAGAAAAACCTCAAAGGGTCTGGGGGTATAGGGTCCATTTTTTATTCAGGGTTTATAGGTTTATCAAGGGCTTACACAAAGTTTATAGGGCTTAGGATTTCGGGTTCATTCTTGAGGTTTTAGAGTTCAGGGTTTCGGGTTTAGGGATGAAATTATCAGGTTCAAAGCAATAGGCCCCTGTAGCGGCTGCTAAATAGACAACACTTTGTTTTCCCTGTATCATGCCAGTTTCCATGTCATTTTCCATGGTCTTCTCCTACGGATTCTCCATTCTTGGGGTAGTAACATTCATTATATCGCCCTTATACATAGTAGTTTCCATTCCTTTTTTCATGTCCTTTCCATTTGATTCGCCATTCGAGTGTATTTTCCCTAAACCGAATAAACCTAAACCCTAAACCTAAGACCCAAACTCTAAAGCCTAAATCCCAAACGCTGGATCTATCCTAAAATCCTATAAACATATGTAATTAGTCAAATTAAGTTAGCAGTTCAATAGTTAAGTAGGTACGTATAACCAAAAATACATGCATATCCCTAAACCCTAAACCCTAAACCCTAACTCAGGTGCGGTGCCGTTTTCCCTTCGCGGGGTTTAGCGCCGTGGGCAGGCCGAGCGTACGTTGGCAGACTTGGTTCTTGAGATTTAAAAAGGGTTTAGGGGTTTAGGGTTGCTGGGTTTAGTATTGGTTTAGGGGTTAGTACTTAGGGGTTTAGGGATTTAGGGTTTGGAGTTCAGGGTTTAGGGTTCAGGGTTTAGGGTTCAGAGTCTAGGGTTGATGGGTTTAGTTCGAGTTTCGATTTAGGGTTCAGAGTTTAGGGTTTAGGGTTCAGAGTCTAGGGTTGATGGGTTTAGTTCGAGTTTCGATTTTGGGTTTAGAGTTTAGGGTTCAGGGTTTAGTGTTCAGAGTCTAGGGTTGATAGGTTTAGTTCGAGTTTCGATTTAGGGTTCAGAGTTCCGGGCCGAGGGTTGTGGGATTGGTGGTAGGGTTGTGGTTTAGGGTTTGGACACAGTTTAGGGTTCACGGTTTTTACTTCACGTAGTGTATAGGATGTAAGGACTTAATGCGGATTGGGGTTCAGGGCTGATTACCGCCTCGGGGCTCGGCCAGGTTCTAAACCCTAAACCCTAAACCCCTAAACCCTCAGGGATGGTTGGGCTTATCGTTCAGGGCTGGGCAACAGGGTTCAGGACCTGTGGCATCGGGGGCTATGGCTCAGGGCCATGGCTCAGGCTTCAGTAAGAAGGAGCCTCCAGCTAAGACAACAAAAAAGTACTATTCTTTCCCTGGGCTCTAACCCTAAACCTTAAACCCTGAATTCCGCTCACCCATGCTCAGCAGAGCTCTCCTTTCCTTCCTGTCCTACACCCTAAATCCTACACCCTGCAGAACTTGGGAGTTTGAGTATTAAAGCAATAATTCGCGCATTGTTGCTATGCAGTCGCCATACGATATGGAAATATAGGGTCAAATAATCGCTGTTATAGCCCCCAAAATTTTTGGAAAACTCCCAATTGCTTCTGTCGTTTAAGTTGTCTTTCGTGCATGGCACCTCCCACAGTATTTCAACTTCATGAATGGCGCTGCCTTTACCACAGTGTTCTACAACCCTAAACCCTCTACCCCCTAGACCCCAAGCCCTACTCCCTAAACCCTACACCCTAAACCTTAAACCCTAGCGTGCTGCCTGGCCAGTTGCCCTTCAACCAACACGATTGTCAACCGGTCTGTGGACTGGACACCTCAGGCAGGATGGAGTCCAAACAGCTGAGGGGCCTAAACCCTACCCTATAATGTAGACCCCTGGATTAATGCGGTTTAAGGTTTAAGATTTACGGCTTAGGGGTGTATAGGGCTTGTACAGGGGTTTCATGTTTCGGATTTAGGGTTCAGGGTGCCAGTGAGGTGAGGTGAGAGGGTGAATTTTGCGAACGGGTGATCCTGTCGCACAACGGCAGGAGCATCCAGAAACTGCAAGCCGCGGCATGTCTAAATTCTACGTCCGAGAACTGCTGGCACATTCTGTGAAGGTCAACATCGCACCTTGTTCAAGAGAATACGCAGATCCTGTTGCTTTCGCAAAAGTGGTACCCACAAACTCACGAGCTAGAACTCTGGCGTTTGGCTCACCCGACCTCACCCCAAATGGTGGTTGATTTCATCACATTCCCGCACAACAACTTCCACCAACACCGCTTATCATAAACAGAGCCAACATAAGACCATTCAGCATCTAATGAGAGGGCCTTCAAAACCCTAATCCTAAGCCGTAAAACGATTAGTTCCAAGTGGTTCAAAAGTTGGATAGGTTCCAAGCCCTGGACACATAGCTCGCCCGTAGCAGAAGTTACCATTGGGAATATACACAAGCGGCCTTATCCTAAACTCCTAAATCCTAAACCAAAACTTGTTTTGAACATATGTCCAGCTCAAGGTCATGGGAGGGTTTTCTTATTGGGAGGCCCACCTTGACATCACCTCGAATACATCTGTAGTCATACCTCAGGGTTTCGGGTTTAGAGCCCCAAAGTACGGCTATAGTTGGCTTGTAGCTGCAGCTTTAGTTGGATTATCACTCCCCCAAATTGTCATGTAACTTGTCAAGGTGTCCGTTGTAGTTTCCTTACATGAAGGGCTTTGTATGTGGTAGATTCCAAAAAATGAAGGCCCCCTCATGTACCCACTTCCCCTTCCCCCCGGAATATTTTTATCCGTGTTCTAGAAACCCTCAAAAAGGGACCCCTCAATTTTGAGGCCCCTAAACCTTAAACCCTAAACCCTCTAGTCCTAGAGATGGGGTTCCGTGTTGGTTTGGGAAAGGGTAGTTACCCAGTAGCGGGTTGTGGATTTGGGGTTCCGGGTTTAGGGTTCAGGGTTGGACGGGTAAGCAGAAGGTTTTGGTAACCCCAACCCTAAAACCAGGAGCCTACAACTGTCACTGGGTTGCCAAAATCTTCTATTGAGGAATCCTTATTTTGCGTGGGTTGGGTTACCAAAATCTCCTTATGAGTTGTGGCCCGTGAAGGGTCCGGCACACAGAGTTCCAAGGAGGTTGCGCGTTTAAGGCTGAAACGGTGTCCCATTTACATACCCCACATCCTTTTTCTCGCGTTCGAACCTTTTCTTTTTACGGAAAAGCTTAATTGATTCTTCAATCTTTAGATCCGCCCAAGGATTTTGGAAGTGCTACTTGAACCTTAAGGCCTCAACCCTATAGGGTTTAGGGCTAAGAGGCCAGGATTTAGGGTTTAGGGTGCCCATGGGAACCCTAAACCCTAAACCCTAAACCCTACCCTCTAAACCCGAAACCTTCTAAACCCTAAACCCTCTAAAACCTAAACCCCAAACCGTAAGCCCAAACCCTCAAACCCTCAAACCCTAAACTTCAAACCCTAAACCCTAAACCGCAGGTGTGCATCTCCACAGCGTGTCCCATCCCTCAGATCATGCCGGAAGGATATGCCCTGGCCTCAGGATTTAGGCTTAGGATTTGAGGGTTCTTGGGGCTAAGGATTTGGGGTTTAGGTTTCAAGGCTTAGGGTTTTAAGGTTTGGGGGCTGAGTAGGATTTAAAGGTTTAGGCTTGAGGCCTTGGGCTTTAATGGGTGGATTGAGGATTTGGGGTTCAGGCTTTAGGCTTCAGGGTTTCGGGGGATCAGGATTTAGGGGTTTAGGCTTTACGGCTCCAGGGTTCTGGGTCTGAGAGGGTCAAGGTGGAGGGTTTGGGTGATGATAGGGATGGGAGGTTGCAGCCCCTGGGTTTCTTTTGGGTTAGGGGTATAGTTTCTGGTGTAGCATGGAGAAGCATTTAAAACAGATGGTTCTGCAATCCCTCTGCGCCGGTATAAAGTATGTGTCAAACATGCCGCAAGCCTCATTTTCAGACGGGGCAGTACCCAACCCGGAAGATGTTCGCGCGGATTCCTCCGCTGACGCCTCGGGTTTGGTGCATCATGGGGCCTAGGGGTTGAGGGTTCAGGATTTGGGCTAGGATACAGCGTTTAAGTTTAGGATGTGGCGTTTAGGACTCTTGGCTTTGTGACCGACTGTTTGGGGCTCAGGGCTTGGGGCTTGGGGGGGAGGTTTGAGGTTTAAGCTTCAGGGTCCGCGGTGGTTCCTCGACTGGCTCTGATTATCTATGTTTCTCCAGAGCAACTACAACCTGGACCCCCAAAGCATGTAGAAGAATGGCCCCTGAACCCTAAACCCCAAACCCTAGCCCATCATTCTAACTCCCTTTGAGAGCCCAGAAAGAGCTGGTTAGTCCCTTTCATCCCCAAAACCCCGAAACCTCATGCCTGAACCTGGAACTCTACAGCCCTCAGACTCACAGCGTATATCTTAGTATCCGAGTAGGTAACCTATAGGTCACCTGCAACTATTTTGGATGGGTATATGAGTTTGCATAGATCCCTAAGGGCCGATGTATCCAACAATTCGGTACTGGGGATTTTAGGGTGTGTACATATATAATGTGTTTGCACACATATTCTCAGAAGCCAGTCATATGCAACCATATTTGAAGGGCCAAATTTTTCGATAAAGGGAACTCTGCGGCTCGGGAAAAACCATAGAGTCCCACACGGATGCTCAAAGGTATCCAACAATCAGATCCCAGCGAACTATTTGGGTTATACTGGATAGATATAAGGGAGCCATTTTTGCTATCCTCTGATGGGTCCGGGCGACAGTCGAAGTTGTGCATGGACGTATTGTGTGGCTTTGAAGCCCCCAACAGGTTTGGTTCGAATACTCTGGCCCCTTATTTACGTCATTCTTGCACGTAATGTACCAAAGCCTCATAAGGAATCTGATTGTAACCTCCTTGGGACTCAGCTTGGACCTTAGACCTTTAACATTTTGGGATTCCCTTGTATTCCTATTATAGGTAACTAAGGGTTAACCCTTACTAGGGGTCCTAAGTGCCAAGTAGTAACTTTCATCAGAATCCCACGCAGGAACCAGTGATTGTTCAGGGCCTTGCCATCAACTGTTACACCTGGTAACTTCAGGTATTGCCACAAATGTGTACTGATTAATGCAAAAACAGAATCCGTAGAGTACACAGCAAAAAAATCGTTGGGGCTCCGTGCTCTGAAGCCCCGGAACCCTAAACCCTAAACCTTAAACTCTAAACCCTAAAGCCGAAAGCACCAAAATTCGGGCGGTGAACCGAGGCGATCGGCCGAGACGGTAGCTTCGTGTGCGCACCGGGCTACGTCATTGCCTCAGAACCCTGAACCCCTATGGGCTATTAGACCTTAAGGGGACCTTAATCTACCCTTAATAGGGTCCTAATAGGGAATTTTAGGGTCTAATAGCCCATAGTGGAACCCCAAACCCCAAGCCCTAAACCCTAAACTAAACAGCATATGAAGCGCTAGTGCAGGGTCCGAAACGCTTGCACACTTACATTCCGGAAGGGGCTATTCAACATGAAAGGTCCCTTAATCTACCCAAAACCCAAAACCCCAAACCCCAAACTCTACACCCTACACCCTAAAACTCTACACTCCGTGGGGTCCTAGTGGGAAATTGTAAGGCCTAATAGCCCTTAGTGGTTAGCCTAGTGGCCCTCTTAAGACCGAAGTTCTTCTTGCTTTTCTTTCCAGGCGTTGCTTGGTCTTTGTGCTTTTGTGTGAAAAAACATTAGTTATGGATCCTACGGATGTATGGGGATGATAAGGGAATTTGCAGATCCTCTTCAGGGTCGTGTAGAGCTTTGCTTGTTGACTGGCGAGGAGACACCTAGTCTTGCAATGTTTATTACTCTCTTTCAAAGGAACCCGCAAAAGTCCAACCTACCGATACTACCACGCTTTACTTGGTACCTAGACGGTATCCGTTTAGAAGGGCCCAAGAGTTCGCGGCTTCATGTAGCTCAACGCTTCAGAGGTCAAAGCTTGAAGCCTCATAATACACATCCCTACACAGAACTCGCATTCCCAACCCCTCTTGCGCCACTTTGGTTTGATCGCATCCTTGCCCGTTCTTACCGCTGGCGTTGATACTTTTGGTACCCCAGGAGCCTGCATTAGGATTCCAAATCAGTTCCCTTGAAACCCCGCATCATAGAACTACATTGTTTTTTTTGGGTGTGGTGGGGGGTTACTACTTGGGGCAGGGAACTACTCTAAACCCTAAACCCTAAACCCTAATTTTCATCCCTCAGCCTGCCAAGACTGGCATGGTCACCACGTCTTGTACCCACGATCCGAGCCGCGACTGCGAGCCCAACAACCTGGCCTTTAGGGGGTGGTGCGCTTGGAGGGGTTCCTTCCTGGTGTTTAGGGCTTAGGGTTTATTGTGGTTAGCAGGAGGAAGAAGGAAACAGATGATATGGTCACTGAAAAATGTATAGGGATTACATTCCCTCACTCCCTAGAAACGACCAGTAAGGTTAGGGGCGCAGGGTTGAGGTTGAAGCTTTAGATTCTTCGATTGGGGGAGTTCAGGTGGTTGACAGGCCTAAGGATGTAGCTGGCCTTCACTGTATGAGAATGGACCGCAATATCAATGTACATGTCATGTTTACATGTCATTTTTCCCATTTGTAATACCCGTTTTCTGGGTGGTAACATCCGTAAACCCTAAACCTTAAATCCCAAACCCATACCGTTTGGGATTGGGGTCCGGCGCCTGCGCCAGGGTTTTGGGCAGGAATCGCCGGAGTTTAAGCTGGCAATTTTCCGCTGATGTGCGTTGAGCCCCTTTAGGGGTGTAGGGCTTCGGGCCCGCGGTCTAGGATTTAGGGCTTAGGGTTGAGGGCTTCAGGCTGAGGGTTTAGCGCTTAGGGTTTGGGGTCTAGGGCCTTAATCCTGAATGTTGTTGGTCCATCACTTCATTCCCCTTAAATGGAACTGCAAAGACTGCCGTCCATCAGC
This sequence comes from Symbiodinium pilosum, assembly GCA_905231905.1. Taxonomy (NCBI): domain Eukaryota; class Dinophyceae; order Suessiales; family Symbiodiniaceae; genus Symbiodinium; species Symbiodinium pilosum. Next base: position 17,403 of record CAJNIZ010005487.1, read on the forward strand.
AAGGATTTCCTTCTGTGTTGTATGAAAATGGGGCCACGTGGTAATTTGCATGAGGTGCGTTTGGGCTGTATGACAGTAATTACAAATATTTGAATGGTTGGAATTGGGCTGTATGACAGTAATTACAAATATTTGAAAGGTTGGAAATGACAAGGGAATGACATGGGTAAGGCCCGTACAGCAGGCTTTTGTGCATGTTGGAGCCTGTGACCGTAACAGGGACGTAGACCAAATGCGCTGTTTTAGTGTGGTGTCTGGCTGCAAATGAAGCAAATGAAAAGAATGCGTGAAGCCCAGTGGCCGGGTAGGCGACAAGATCGAGGATATCAAGCTTGTGATCTATTGTGAGGCTGATTTGGCTAGCGATCGCAACGACCACAAGTCGACATCGGGGGTATGCCTGGCTCTACATGGGCCATGGACTTCATGCCTATTGCGGCATACTGCTGCAGGCAAACCTCGATATCGAAGAGCACTCCGGAAGCGGAGGTTTCAGCAAGCGAAAGCCCAGCGGCCTCTAGCGTCCTTCGGAAGGGTGTGAAAGATTTGACACCCCTCGACTATCAGTGCTGATAGAAGGTATGCACCTGCATTACACTGCTGATTCTCGGGTAAGCGTTAGGCTGTCGCAAGTGAGAGTCCGATGGCATCATCCATAGCCTTTCAGAATAACGTTGCCTGTGAAGTCTTATGGAGAATCCTTATTGCCGGCTGTAATAAGGGAATTTTGTTTACCCCAACCCCGGCAATACTGACCCTATGACTATAGTCCCCCTTCAGTAGATAGAATATGGCTTTGGGTAAATTATAATAAGATCCCCATATACCCCATATTCTATCTACTTGAGGGGGATTATATCATATGACTATAATAAGGTCCTAACTTTAGGGGTTGGGTCAACCCAAATCACAGACCCCTATATGCTTTCATCCATACTATGGGGACCCCCCCCCAAAGGTTCCCCCCCCCTCTCCCTAATTGCGGGAAATCCCAAAACCCCTGAACCCCTAAACCCTAAACCCCTAAACCCCTAAAACCCTAGAATACACCTTAAAACCTAGAACCCTAAAACCCTAAACCCCGACCTCTAAGCCCAAACTAGAAGCCTCAAGCCGAAGGACTGCAATTCCAAAACCAGATCCCACACCCAGACTTTCCTGGGTTGCTGTGAAGGAAGTGAACTTAAGTTACCATAACACGGGTAGGTAGGGTTTAGGGTTTAGGGATGGGATAGTTTAGGGGATACAGGTTTAGGGAGTTAAGTTAGCAGAGTATGGGCATGTAGTAGGTGACAGGGTTTCTTTGTTAGAGTAGCTTTGTTTAAGTTCTTAAGAGCAGCCCACTTTTGTGGCCTGTACCCTAGATTTGCCCTGTGCGCTCTTAAAAGGGTGCTCCTATATCGCTCTCATATCTCCCCTCACGGATACCCACAAAACTCCCATATGTGGCGACCCTGCGGCCTAGGTGCACTCCGAGTCGTAGCTGTAACACCTGCCTTCCGCCCAGAACGCGACCAGAGGGCTATGCACCTTGGACAGGAGAGGTTAAGAGTTCTGGGGCTTACTGGGATATTCCTGCGCATACTTTTTTGATTTCTTAAAACCATAAGAATTGAAGTTGTTTGGGCCCCTAGATATAACCCAGCTCAGGGCCCTGGGCTTGCAGTGCAGAGTAGGTTCATGGCGTGGGGCTTACAGTGGGTGTGGGTTTGGGTTTTCTGCGATCTGCAGGAGTATATGGAGAGTTTCATGCTGACACCAACCCTAAAGACTAAAGACCAGATATAAGCCAATATATGGGTGGTTGTCAAAATTATGCTCCCTTTTTGGGTCCCTATTATAATACGGCACCTAATATTTAGGATACCCAAATAGGGACCATCATTTTGACAACCACCCATATAGTCCCATATGTACTGTAGTCTAAACTCCTAGTATC
>CAJNIZ010005488.1:0-14407 GCA_905231905.1 Symbiodinium pilosum
CCGTCGGAGCCTTTAACAAGGAGACTCCCAAATACAAAGGGCAGCGCGGTCCTGTCATACGAGGCTGTCGCAATGCCGACAAACGCTAGATTCAGGCCTTGGAGATCTTCTTGAGCTTCACCGTGAAGTCCACCTCGCGGACGCCGGATTCAAAAGCCTCAGCGTCGAACCGATCACAAATGCGGTTGAGATATGTCCGAGACTGGTACCGGTAGCAAGCTCCACTCTTCTGGATGGCCGAGGGCTACGTGGTAGGGCATGCCCTGCCAACGCGTCCCCTCAAGCCATCCAGAGGGCGTCACCTCAGGGACCTTAGTTTACGAACGCTAGAAACGCCATGCAACCTGGAAGGTGAGCCACAAGAAGAGCTTGCCGTCCGCCTCTGTCAAAGGAAATAGAATGGAGGCAACGACGCATTTTGTAGTGGTGATTGTGCCGGGTGTCGGACGAAGCGTCCCAACTTCACGGTCCCCCGCCAATCGCCCTGTTCGATATGGGCCTGTCGTAACGCTTTGATGTGCAACTCTGATGTCTGGATGTTTTGATGAATGTTATGCAGCACGTGCCTGCAGTGCGGGGGTCTGAACGCGAGCGAGCTCCTTCAGGACAAACACTTACTGGCGAGTGAGGGGCTTGTGTGCGTGGCAAAACGGTCCTCGTCTGTATGCGAGGTATGCGGCCCGCTGTTCTCCCAGGTTGGGAGGCTCTCGAAGATCTCCCAGGACGCGTCGGCCATGGCCTTACAGGAAAAGCATGTACATGTACCAACGCGCTCTTATCCTGCCGATCTGAGGCTTGCGCTGGGCACTCTCTTAGATGGTGAAGCACTAGAAGGAGCTGGTGAAGCTACAAGGCTGAAGATCCGAGACGATCGTCGCGAACTCACATTTCGAAGAGGTTGACTTGATCCGGTAACATCAGGCTATTTTACTTTCAGAAAAATATCACACTTAATGCGGCCACACAAACTTCATCAACAGCAAAGCATGTCAAAAAAAAGCTCATGAAGCATGCGAATACACCTTTCAATCAGCTGAGCAAACGGCGAACAAGGTTGAACCCAAAACTTCTTAATTCTGGCTCTTTAGAGGCTTGTTTTCTGACAGTGAACACAGTTTTGCTCGAGGGCAACCGAAGAACAAGGTTGAACCCAACACTTCTGAAATCTAGCTCTTCAGCCGAACAAAGTTGAACCCAAAACTTTTTAAATCTGGCTCTTTACAGTCTTGTTTTCTGACAGCGAACTTTGCAATGCATCACAGCGAACAGATACCAAAAGGGTACTACTGGGGTACCTAGTAATAGCACCCCACCACCGAATAATAGTTTTTGGGGCTCAGGGTTTAAGGTCCCGTTATATGATGGAGGCGAGAAAGGCGGTTCATCCTGAGGAGAGTGGATTAATGCAGTAGCTGCTAAACCCTGAACCCTGCATCCCCATTCCTTACTGAGCGCCAGGACGGGATGGGGGTGCCAAGAGCTCATTTTTAAGAGGTCAGAGATTTGGGTTTGGGGTTCAGTTGTTTTCGGCTTCGGGACTTTTGGGGCTCAGGGTTTAGAGTGGCAATCATGATAGACCAGACAAGGGTAGGATAAGCCCGAGAAGAACTGATGAATCTTACTCCCTGTTGAACCAACTGCAATCGATGCTGAGGCAACATACGGCTGCCCGATGCCAACATCCTCAAATGTGGCAATTCCACAAATAGGAGAACCCCACAATGCATCCATATGCACTAGAATTCCGTTTTGCTTTGCGGGAAACCCCGAAAAGGGCTTCATGTCACTGGAGATTGTCAAGCCTCGGGCAGCCCCAGGCCCCAAACCCTCAACCCTAGACTCTGATTCTGAGACCCTGAACCCTAAACCGCCTGGTTCAACTGAATCCCTTCTGAAAACATGCCTGCATAGCAAAGGCTATGTTGGCTGCTTGTGACTTGTTTCAAATCAATTCACAAACCTCAAGAAATACATGGAGTTTTCCCGCACTTAGGAGTACCTTTTCAGGGGGTCTGTATAATCAGGATTGCAGCAATTTGGGGTGTGTATTGAATTCCCATATAGATCTAAAGGTAACCGAATTCTCCTTGAGGGACACTCAAAAGAGCCGCCCAGTTTTTGAAAAGCCCATAACATATCCGACATCGAACCTTTTGGGAACAGCCCTAACCCTAAATAGTAGCTTCCATTTTCTTTTCCATTATCCCTATATAACCCGTATATCCCTATATAACCACAAGGGGCCCAGAATATTGAGAACCCCATGAGCATACTTCGAGTGCTCAACCTTCAGATGTAGGATTTTTCCAAAACATGGGAGTCCCGTTGTATACCGCCAAATACGGTGGTCCTTCTTCGAGGGATCCTTCAATTCAAGCCCTAAGCCCTAAACCCTATAAACCCTAAACCCTATGAACCCTATGAACCCTATGAACCCCATGAACCCTATGAACCCTATGAACCCTATGAACCATATGAACCCTACGAACCCTACGAACCCTATGAACCCTAAACCCTGAAGCTACGGATGCTGGCAGCCCACATGGACCCTCCATGAGTGTCCAAGTTCCTGACCCCACTGCTCACTCGTCTCGCCCCTGACGAAGGGGCAACTTATCGTTCCGGGCTACCTATCAAAAGGACTGTGTTATGTTGGGGTGTATACGTTACAGAAGTGGTCGCCCATTTTTGCTCGGATTGGGGTATATGAGGGTCCGCCTCTTTTATCTATGGGGATCGCGCAAGCTGCCCGGCAAAGGAGGGGCACACGCAAACACGCTTGTGCTAGTCCGCGCTGTTGTCGTCGCAGCAATGATACTCTAGGTATATATGGATCTCAGAGTATAGGGCCCGGGCTTAGGGTTTACGTGCACGGCGCAGGGTTGCATTCCGTTGTCCGAACTGTATCTGCCCTGCACCCCTCGGGTCATAATCCGCAAGAGCAACGAAAACAGAAGCCTGCACAAAATCGCCAAATGACTCCCTATCACAGTACCGAGATTCCCTCCCCCGCTCCCCCGTAAGCAACAATAAAACATGAGGTTATCCTTATTATGATGGGGGCAGAAGGGGGGCCCCATTCTCGGAAACCCCCATTTCTGCAACGTTGGGGACACCTGGGTATCCTTCTCTCAGAGCATCATGCAAAATAGCTGCATCCATCTTTAGTTAAGGTCTTTTACCCGTAAATGACACTTCCCGCGCTTCACTCCCCTAGACCCTAAACCCCTAAACCCCTAAAACCCTAAACTTCTAAACCCCTAACCCCTAAACCCCTAACCCCTAAACCCCTAAACCCCTAAACCCTAAAACCCCTAAACCCCTAAACCCCTAAACCCTCCTTTGACTCCCAAGCTCCACGTGCTCAGCGAGTCGGCAACCTTCACATGGCGTCACATAGCACTACCAGGTCAGGGCACACATGGGCTGTAGTCTGTGGTCTAAACTCCTCAAAGAGGCCTATATAGGGGATTACATAGGGATTTTAGTATAGGGCTTATTAAGGGGGACGCTAGGACTTTAGTCTAAACTCCTTAAAGTTAAAGGTGGCTATATGGGGGATTACATAGGGTTCCTAGTACAGGGCCTAGTGAGGGGGATACTGGGACTTTAGACTACAGCTCACATGGCAGCCTAGTGCGGTTGGACTGCTGCAGGCGCAATCTCCGGATGGAGTCCCTTTGTTGGGTACTCCCTATGTTAGCCGTGTTGCTTCAGATCCTTAACCCCAAACCCTGAACCCTAAACCCTAAAGCCTCAACCCTAAACCCTCAACCCTAAACCCTCAAGACTAAACCCTAAACCCTGAACCCTAAACCCTAAACCCTGAACCCTAAACCCTCAACCCTGAACCCTGCTTGTTGACAACCACCAAACCGATGCCTCCTGAGTCCGGGGTGCTCCCCAGCCTACTATTAGGGTTTAGGGTTTAGGGTTTGGGGTTTAGGGTTTAGGGTTTAGGGTTTGGGGTTTAGGGTTTAGGGTTTGGGGTTTAGGGTTTAGGTAAAGAACTCCCTTCTTTGGGTCACTCCCCCGGTTTATTGCCATTACTTAAGGTTTTGGGGGGTGGCATTTTGGCTTTGAAATTTTGAGATTAAGGAACTTTGAGAGGCCCAGGTAATGGTAAGTTTATATGGCCTTGAGTGCTTAGGCTTTAGGGTCTTGGGTCTGGTGTACAGTCACTATAAGAAATACTGGGAAGGTATAAAAGCTCCACTGATCAAAGCCTGTTTAAGGACAGCTACTGCAAGGGGGAGTTACTCAATCTCTTCTTCAAGAGCCAGGCCCAACAAACTTCAAACTGTTTCGAGCAAAGAATAGACCCTAAACGCTAAACCCACATGTCTAAAGCTTAGAGCAAAAAAATAGCCTAAAACCTAAGCCCACAAGTCTAAAAAAACAACAACAATCTAAACCCTAAGGCCACAAGTCTGAAGAAAACAATACCCTAAACCCTGAACCCACAAGTGTAAAGAAAAGTATACCTCAAACCCTAAGCCTACAAGTTTGCATCGTTTTTGATATATGGTAGTTTCCCAAAATAAGGGGACCCTAATATAGACACCAAAATACTATGATCCTTATTATGGGGACCCCCGAAAAAGGGTACCCCAAATTTTGGGAAACCCCCATATATGTAGGAGAAGCACCTCCTACTCCAGAAACTCACCGGCCACGTAACTCAGAGGTCGCTGTCCTTGCCAATGACCATCATCATGTCCCTGCACAGTTACCCAGACTCCCTAAAGGATCCCAAAATGGTTTAGGGTTTAGGTTTTACGTTTTTTTTTAGGGTTTAGGGTTCAGGGTCTAGGATGACCCCCATAACTACATTGGGGAAACTACGGGATCATTGGGAGGTTCCATTTTTTTGGATCCTTTAGGGGGTCTGGGTAAGGGTTAGGGTTTAGGGTCCCCTTAGACCTATAACAGACCTATTGATTTCAACAGCTCCTTGGGGTTATACTGCAAAAAGCATTTTAAAAGAATTCCGAAGGGCCCAAAGGATAGGAAAGAAGTCGTGGGAATGATTACCAACGCCCCTTCAGGACACTCCGTTTAAGGACATCCCGCTCCCCGTCGGAAACTAGCATTAGCCCTGAGGGTGGTGCTTTAGGGTTTAGGGTTGCTAAATATTCCCATGAAGCAGATGAAGAATTTCTGGAGCCCCCCCCCCTTGCATAGGTAATCCCTTAAGGAAAAACAAGTGTACACCATCCCCCTACCGCAAGGCGTCATACCCGTAGTGGAATGTAGTCATACGAGTATTATTTCAGTAGTGTTCATTGAAAATATGGGTACTAGCATGAACCGTACGTTCTTGTAGCATTTCATTATTGTGAAGCGCATTTTTCTTGTAATCTTCATGTCCAATTAAAATTTTAAGTCCTAAACGCCTAGATCCTAAACCCTAAACGGTAACCCCTGAAACCTAAACCTTTTCAGGGCTTACCCTAAACCCTAAACCCTAAACCCTAGAGAGCCTGTAATCTAGCTTCTCCACTCTTTCCGAGGCGTCACAGAGCTCCACATTCAGGCGCATGGCCAGCACGATGTCCTCGAGAGCCTTGCCCAGATAAGGTTTAAGATTCAGGGGTTTGGGGTTTAGGGTTTAGGGTTTAGGCGGATTAGGGTTTAGGGTTTAGGGTTTAGGGTTTAGGGGGATTGGGGTTTAGGGTTTAGGGTTTAGGGTTTAGGGGGATTGGGGTTTAGGGGGATTAGAGTTTAGGGTTTCGGGTTTGGGGTTTAGGGTTTAGGGGGATTAGGGTTTAGGTTTTCGGGTTTGGGTTTTAGGGTTTTGGGCTTGGGGGAGTATATTCTGCTATGGTCAGAGAGAGGTCTTTGAGGATTTTAGGGCTTTGGGTTTTTGTGGCTATGTGTGATAGGAAGGCAAAGGTTTGATGCGGATGTATCCACCATAATTAGATCAGGGATTTGTGGACTATATTCCATTACAGATAAAGGCTCATGGGGCCTTTTGGGGTGTATCTTCTATCATACTTGCATAAGGGTTTGGGGTGTATATTCTATGATACCTAGACGCAGGTTTTTTGGAGGGTACATTTTATCCCTAGACCCTAAATCCCTAACCCCTAAACCCTAAACCCTACATCCCCTAACCCTAAACCCTAAACTTAACCCTGAGCCCTGAACCCTAGACCTTACACCCTAAACCGTAAACCCGAAACCCTAAAACCTGAACCTTAAGGTTTGGGGGTTTAAGGTTTAGGGTTTATGGGCTTATATAGGGATCTAAGGTTTGGGGTTTTCAGGTTTAGGGATTTAGAGTTTAGGAATTTAAGGTTTACGTAGGGGTTTAGGGATTAAGGGATTTAAGGTTAGGGTTCAGGGTTTAGCGTTTAGGGCTTAGGGTTTAGGGAACGCATGCCTAAAATCCTTTCTGCTTTTGGGGAAATGTCTAGGCCATGGACTGCGCTTGGGTCGTGGACGATACTGTGGCCCGGCGTACGCAAAGAGCCTATTACAACCGGATCCCTAATGTGATTCAAAAATGTACTTCTTAGGATCCTAAGATTATTTTCCCCAAGTCATAAACCATAAAGCATGGGCATGCTACCCTTTAACCCTGAACCATGAACCCTAAAACCCTAAAACCCTAAACCCCTACACCCCTAAACCCCTAAAAGCTAAAACCATAAACCGCATACGGCGCCCTCTGGATAACGGGTGTGAAAAACCGGAATCCGTTTTGTTTGGCCACTCATGTAGGGACTAGGGCCCCCTTGATTACAGGGGTGACATAGAGTTTAGGGCTGAGAGCTTTGTGTCTACGGTTTAGGTGCCTATGCAAGGAGCAGCAAAAGGAAAACCCTAAACCCTAAACCCCTCAAAGATGAAAGATTGGTTTCTCTAGGGGTTCCAGGGACTTAATGCACGGCTCTGAGCAATCTGAATGGGTTTTTGGGTGTGTGTGTGTATATATATATATAGAGGAATAGGTGGGCCGTTACTCAGGAATCTAAGCCGTAAGCCCCAAACCCTACACCCTTAAACCGCATGTCAAAAGTTCATAGATAGGGTCCCGGCCATCGGGCGGTAGCGGTTGTGCATGAACCTGAGCGGGATGCTAGAGGCACATCAGCGCACAGAGTAGACTCTGGCAACTCTGGTTTAGGGTTCAGGGTTTAGGCTTTGAAGGGTTCAGGTTTCAGGGTTTCGGGTTCTCAGGCTTAAGTAGGGTTTGGGGCCCAAAGTTTAAGGTTTACGGTGCCCTGGGTGGTACGGGGATTTTGGTTGCCTCAACCTGCAAAGGGAGGACCAGATAACTATCACATGACTCTCAGGAAGTTTTTGTATTAAGGTTGAACTGGCTCTCATTGGGTCCTGAATGTAGTTAGTTGAGCTTACCACATTAGTCTCTTTTTGTGGATACGACTCTCCCCTAAACCCTAGACCGGAAACCCTAAACTTCCTCGCGGGCTCGGTCCCCTCGCTGCTTCCCTGGCCCCAAGATGGGACCATCATTGAATTTTAGCAGTCTGGGCTTTTGGGTTTAAGTTGATTTGGACAGAAATGGTTGCGGGCTACCTAACCCCCCCCCGATTCCGCCGTCCTAGGGTGGACCCAGACAACTGGACATATGTCAAGGGTAGGCTTCCTATGCCCTCTCAAAAGCAGGGCCCCAAGAAAAGGACAGGACTACGGTTTAGGGGTTAGGGTACCAGGCTTTCAGGGCTGTACCCGCTGGTGTTATTCCTTTTATTGCGCCATAAGTTCTTACATTCATTTATATGAGTGCTATATTGGGGACATCTTAGGGATCCGTTTAGGGGTACAACCTTGGGGCTACAACCCTGGAACCCTTCAAACCCCTACTTTTCATAAACTGGTGGCCCCAATTGGCTCTAATCCCCATTATAGGGCAACCGATAACTCTAAACTTTAAAGCCTACACCCCACCCCCCCCCTCTAAACCCTATGACCCTAAACCGCGCCAGGTAGCTGGGAAGCAACTGGCAGAGACTGCCACAAGAACTTTGCCTTGGAGTTGGTCTTCCGGGCTTAGGGCTCAGGGTTTGAGGTTTAGCGTCTGGGGTTTGGGGTTTGGGGTTTGAGGTTTAGGGATTAGGGCTTAGGGTTCAGGGTTTAGGGATTAGGGTTTAGGGTTCAGGGTTTAGGGATTAGGGTTGAGGATTTAGGGGCCAGCAGCGCTTTAATGCTGAAAACGGACATTACATTTAGTCATACCAAAGCAGGCAAAACACTAGAGGCAGAAAGCATGATGATAAAATGCATATAATCCCAGTTTCCATTTCATTTTCCATGTTCTTTTCCATTTGATTCTCCATTATTCGGGTAGTATTGGGTACCATGGTATCCCCAAATAAAACCCTAAACCTGTGGTTCTGTTGTCGTACCCATCAGCAGCGCTTGTGGCAGCATCAACAACACCTCGCTTTCACACAATCTGGTTTAGGCGGGGACCGTACATCACGAGACGCGAGTGTTGTGTATAGGAATTATTATAAGAGGCTCTAGGACATTGCTTGGTTTAACCACAGAACCGCCGTGTAGCCCCAGTTCCATTTAATTTGCCATCTTCTTTTCCATTTGATTCTCCCTCATGTTGACATACGTCGTATTACCACTATTATTAGAAGGCCGCTAAACTCTGAACCCGAAGTGACTGAGCTACCCTAAACCTAAACCCTCGACCCTAAACCTTAAAACCTAAACCCTAAACCGCAAACCCTAAACCTTAAACCCTAAACCCCTAAACCCTAAACCCATGAACCCTCAACCCTAAACCCATGAACCCTAAACCCTAAACCGTCTGTAGGAAGCGGACAGCGAGGGAACCGTTGGAGCTCTGGAGCTGTCCGTCAGCGCCTTGCGGCGACGTTGGCTTTTTTAAATTTGGGTTTAGGGTTTAGGGTTTAGGTCTGTTAATAAGGAACGGAGAAATGTAAAAAGCCAACAGAAGCTACTAATTTGAGATGGGGATTTGGGATTTGCGATTTAGGGTTTGGGGTTTGGGGCTGTTAGTAGGAAATAAGGGAACGGATCCCTACAACAGCGTCAATATCCTTCCACGCCAAATGACTCTTCCACTCCCACAAGATCTACTAACCACGGTGAAAGACGTCTCCATCCTCTCTCATGAGAACCAAATCCTGAACCTGAAGCACTGAAGCCTAAGCCTCAAGCCCTACACCCCAAGCCCTAAACCCGTTAACCCTAAGCCCGAAACCCTCCTCCCAAAACCCTAAGCCCCAAAACCGGAGCCCAAAAGCCTATGCCCTATAACCTCCGCCCTAAACCCTAGCCTAAAGCAGCCGCCGGTCTAAAGATGGATATGCGCTTGAAGGTCTGCATGTTGGCCACCGCCTGCTTCGTGGTTTAGCGTTTTGGGTCTAGGGCCAACGGTCTTGGGTCGCTAAAGGAGAATCAAATGGACAAGGAAATGAAAATGGAAGTTTAGGGTTGTTACAAGTCAATCAAAAGGACAAGGAAATCAAAAATGGAATGACTGCTGTGATTGAGAGGGTGCTCATGGAGCATTCAATGTAGAATCCTGCAGAAGTAACATCGAAATTGAAGTTTGGTCGTAGACCTTGCACTATACCTATGACATACATACCACCAACGTCTTATTCTGATCAATAGGCCCCTGCTTGACACGTCACATTTTTAGCAAGTTCCAGGAAGGTTTTGAGTACACTAGAGGTATAAGGGTATACGGGAACAATGTTGGTAATTATTTGGACTTCTACTCGGTCATAGCGTTTACAGTCAAGGTTACCACGCCAGGCGTAGGAGTCGTAACACCTCGTTGAGAAGATTGGGTTACCAAAACCCTCGTGTTTCCGAATGTGAACCCGTATGCAGCCCCTGTCCACTCTGTTCTTATCCACTATTTACCCCAAACCCTAAACCCTAAACCCTTCTCTATTTATCCCTGAGCCCCGAGAGTGGCCAAAATCCCCTGAACACTAAAGCCTAGGCCCTAAACCGTGAGCTCTAAACCTCATTACTTGGACTTGGTTGGCCTTTAGAGACCTTTGAAAAATATTAGTATAGATGGGTCCCCATAAAAAAAAACACTAAGGGAAAATATTTAAGGAACCCAAAGGCCTACCCAGTGGAGGGTCAGTCTGGTGTGACTTAGAAAGTATACTTCTTACCGCTATAACCCAACTAACAACCTCAGCACTAACCTACTTACTAAGTCCCTGAACCCTAAACCCTTTCCCTAAACCCTAAACCCCTAAACCCTAAAACCTCGAAGCGTCACCCAGTGAGTGGAAACGGATCACCCCCCCAATGTCTGCCTCCATTGCCTCACCTGCCACAAGGACCCGCAGGGTCAAGGACCTAAATAATAGGGTTTTAGGGCCAAAATTCCACTAATATTCCAGTATTTGGGCCCTTAAACCCTACTATTTGGGTCCTTGGACCCTTACGGGGATTCATCAACAAGGTCTGGGGTTTAGGATTTAAGGCTTAGGGTTTAAGGTTTAAGGTCTAGGATTTAGGGCTTAGGGTTTAAGGTTTAAGGTTTAGGATTTAGGATTTAGGGCTTAGGGTTTAAGGTCTAAGGTTTAGGATTTAGGGCTTAGGGTTTAAGTTTTTTAAGGTTTAGGATTTAAGGCTTAGGGCTAAGGGTGTTAAGTTTAGGATTTACGGCTTAGGGCTTAAGGTTTAAGGTTTAGGATTTAGGGTTTAGGGTTTAGGATTCAGGGTTCAGGGTTTAGGATTCAGGGCTTAGGGTTTGGGGTTTAGGATTTAAGATTTGGGGTTTGGGGTGTAGGGTTTAGGATTTGGGGAGGGGTCAATGGGCTATACGGGATGTACAGGGATCTACACGGACTATCTATCTCTCTACAAACATATATATGTGAAAGTGCTAAATGAGAGGAGATACATGGATATGGAGGGATATAAAAAGAACAAAAAGACTCAAGGCTTCCAAAACCTGAAATTGTTCTCTGCTTTGGGGCCCCTTTCATAGGGGTTGTTGAAATTCGAGGCTTACAGATAGGGGACCCCATGTCTGAAACAAACGTTGTCATAAGACTAGATGTGAGAATTTTATTGGGGATGATCCGCGGAAAGGTGGATCTTGATGATGGCACTGAACAGACTTAACAGAGGCCCTTGTAATAAGCTCGTGCATCAAAGAGAGCGCAGGCTGTATCATCGGTACTCTTTCCCGCGAGCGTGGAATACGCTTCGTTGTTGAGACCCTAAACCCTAAACCCTAAACCCGTAGGGAAGCCTATAGAGGAGCTTCCGAGGTTTGATGATGAGCCGGGGGGGGGGGGTCTTAGATCAAACAGCCATGCAGGTTTCAGGGTTGAGGGTTTAGGGTTTAGGGTTTAGGGTTTAGGGCTTCCTAGGGACTGCGGGGCATGGGTTATGGGGACCACTCTAGGGCTTTACGGGAGCTACTGTAGGGATCTTATTCCCTGACCCACACAACCTGAAATCCTAGACCCAAACTGTGGTGTAGGTCCAGGGTTCAGGGGTTTAAGGGCTTATGCCAACTTGGTGTTAAGGGTTTAGGGTTTAGGGGGTTTGGAGAGGTCATGTTGGTTAGATAATTGAAACAGGAAGAATATCGGGGCTCCCTGCGTACAAAACCTTGCTTCATTTTCAGGGTTCAGGGTTTAAGCTAAGGGGTTTAGGGTTTAGGGTTTAGGGTTTAGGGGGTTCACCGATCACCTAAACTCTCAAGACGGCATGAACTTACGATTACTTAGGGTGTTTGATTTCAAAACGTATTGGCCAAAGCGACCCCCCGAACCCCAGGCAGTTGTAATCAATCCAGTCCCTAAGCCCTAAACCCTAAACCCTACACCCCAAACCTTAAGCCCTAAACCCGAAACCCCCAAACCCTAAAACCCTAAACCCTGTAGGGTTTAGGGATGCAGCCAAACCTCCCACGCCAGGTGCCGCGCCTTGCGCACGTCCGAAGCCAAAGCGACTATCTGGGCTCGCCCAGGCCTAGTGTAGGTTAGGGTCTAGGGTTTGGGGTTTAGGGTTTGGGATTCGGGGCTGGAGGTTCAGGGTTTGCGGTTTAGGGTTTGGGGTTTAGGATTTGGGGTTTAGGGTTTGGGATTTAGGGTTGGGGTTCAGGGTATGGGGTTCAGGGTTTGGGGTTTAGCATTTGGGGTTTAGGATTTGGGATTTAGGGTTGGGGATTCCGGGTTTGGGGCTTAGGGTTTGGGGTTTAGGGTAAGGGTTCATGAAGGGCTTAAAGGCTTCTTAGGATTAGGGTTTAGGGTTTGGGGAGTGAGGGGGGTGTAAGAGGAGGGGGCCAGGGAACGTATCTACGCCTTATCTAGCCCTTTTTAGGTCCAGGGTTTAGGGTTTAGGGGTATTTAGAGCCTTACACCCCTGCCATCCAGTCTCCATGGTGTAGAAGCTTTACGCGCGGCGATCAGCAATTAGAATAATACATTACGTGGGTTTACACTTTAAGCTTCACAGTTCCTTCTTGAACCACGGTTGCAATCTATGATTTCATATCTCTTACTGGCTTTAGTGTAAAAAACATCTAACATTGAGACATCTTAGAGGCCTAGGGTCCGTTTTAAGGACAGGACCCAAAACCCTAGACCCTAAACCCTAAACTGTTTAAAGTCCAGGGTTTAGAGGCCTGCTTCGATTGGAACAGAGGAGAATCACGTGAAAAGAGCAGGGACAATTAAATGGAAGTGGTTCAGGGCTTAGGGTTTAGGTCTGACTCTCTAGAATGTTCCACACAGCAACCTCAATACTTAGAAGAATTGGGTTTGGTTTCAGAGTCTACTAGAGATTCTTTTGATGGTTAGGGAGGATCTCGAAAATCATCAGGCCTCTGCCCTCAATTTGCTATCCGGCGCTCACTGGAAATTGGGAAATTAAGTCGCTAGATAATACGCTTCGATACTCCCGATAGCCCCTCCATCCCTACTGCGCACCCTGGAGACATATTTAGAATGAAGGACTGTGGGACGATAATCTTCGAGCTGCTCAGGACCCTGAACCCTCAACCCTAAACTCCAATTCCAAAACCCTAAACTCCACGCCCTAAACCCTAAACCCTATCCAGGGCTGAGGTGGATACTTGTATTTACCGACATACCCCCCGAGATGTTAATCCAATATTTCAGGGTTAGGGTTCAGGCTTTCCCCTAAACCTTAAACCCTCAACCCCTAAAACCCTAAAACCCTAAAACCCTAAACCCTTATGTAGTATAGGGTTCAGGATTCAGCTTTAGACTTTAAGATCTAGGCCTCGGGCAGCAAACAGAAACCTAGAAGTCCCGAAGCCAAACCCTAGACCTTCACCTTACTAGGACATGTGAGCCATAGTCTGAACTCCTATCACCCCCCTTAATAGACCCCTCAAGTATTCCCTTTATAATCCCTAAACCCTAAACCCCCTTTAAAGACTGTTAGACTATAGCTCACGTCGGGGCGCTCTGCTGACCAGTCTTAGAAATACCAAGGTTCAGTTTAGTGTCTAGGGTTGAAGGATGGTGAAGAATTGAAAGGACTTGACGGGATTTTCATTCAGATTTTAGGGTCGGTTTATGGGGTCTTGGGATTAAAGGGGGTACCTGTAGATTTTCAGAGTCACATGAGAGGCGAGACTGCGGACTTCAAATCCTGTCCTATGTTTGCTGAAGAAGAAATGCGGGATCAATAAATGGGCGGCCGCAGTTTCGACCTCTGTATACGATAACTAATCCAAATTATAGAAACTGCCATTTTTTTGAAACAACTCAAGCTGCTTCAGTGCTACAGATCGCTCTTCCTTTTCGCTGCATGGCGGTATGCATCAAATTCAGATCCGCCCACAATTTTGCCTCAGGGACTCCTCACCCTAATCCCTAAACTCGAAAACCTTCGCCCCAAACCGCTGGAAACCCTGTAGTCTCAAGGCTCTGAAGCCGCAAACCCAGCCAGTAGGCAAGAGAGTTTAGGGCTTAGCGTTTAGAAACTTGGCTTTGCTTCCGGCTGTGCCGTCCTTATTCCTCAGAAAAAACCATTTCAGGACACTGGAAGGGCGTCGCCCCAAATCTTCGGTCAGCTTCTGCTATGGGGTTCCTAAACTAACCCTAAGCCCCTAAACCCTAAACCCCTGTTATGCTGATGCTCCACATCAACGCACGACCGAGGAGACGACCGAGCTCAGGAGGGAGAAGTGGGGAACTCCAGCATTCTCGCACAACCTGCAGCATCAGTACTCAAGGGATTATATAAGGTTTCGGGATTAGGGTTTTGGGGTTTAGGGATTAGGGTTTAGGGTTTGTCATAATCCCTATACAATTCGTCTATGATAGTCCTATATCCCATACATACATTTCCCCTTGACCTCTGGGAGAGGGAGCCAGGAGGCCACGCGTCCCAGTAGAATCCTGTATAACCCTTATATCTCCCTACATAACCCTAAACC
>CAJNIZ010005489.1:0-19340 GCA_905231905.1 Symbiodinium pilosum
CAACCAGCGGAAAGCTGTGGCATCTTGGGAAATTGATTTCCAAGGAAGATGTGCCTTCTCTTCCTTGCTTCGAGGCACCCGCATGGAAGAGGAGGCTGTTCTGCTGGGTGAGGATTGCGGCCAAGCGGTCGCTGAGGTGCTGCCTGTTGCCTTGGCTTGGCTACCTGTCCTTCAACCTTAGCATTCATAACTACTGAGGTACCCTCCACCTGGCTGCTATGTCAACAAGGTCCGCCTTTCGATTATCTGGGCAAGCAGGTGCTTCGAAGCTCCAATTTCGATGGAAGAGTAAGAACAGGTCGCCAGGCAGTTTGTGTGTTGCAGAACGGGATCTGGCCAGGCCCAGAGTTGTACAGTGGATTGCAACTCGGAAGGCCTTGCCGCCAGAAACCGCAAGGTGTAGGGCGTGCGGGTTCGTTTGAAAGGGCGAAGGGTCCGCTCATCAGGACCCGGTGCATGGAAGACCTGCCCTCTCTTCTTGCGCTGTTTTGCTACACACATCGGCTGAAGGTCCCTCCACCTTGGCGTGGCTTCAGCTGAGCTGGGCTGCCTCCCACTACTCTGGGGCCAAGGCATCCCGTCTCTCTTTGTTTTCAAGTTCTCTAAACTGAATCGGCTTGCTTCCTGGGATATGCTGCCTCCTGTGATTTGTGCGAATCTGTCACACGAGCTGCTGCAGCCAAAGCAAAGCACACGCGAGCAAACACAACATGCAAGCACATGGTTTTCAACTGCATGAAGCCAATTCTTGTTTTTGTTGTCGCTGCAGCAATGTTTCTTGCAACCTGGACGCTGCAAAACCTGATGCGGGGAATGTGTCACCCTCTGGTTGGAGCTGCCAATGCCCAAGCTCGTTTGAATTCGTCTGTGTGTTGCAAATGGTTGCGACTCTTGCATTTGTGACGCCTGCGTCCGATGGCTGTATGCCCAGTAGGCGCCGTGCACGAGCTGCGAACGTGCGTGCCATGCGTGCCATGCGTGCCGTGCGTGCCGCGCATACCGTGCCTGTTGCGGGGAAGATGGAGTTTTTTTAGACTGCGATGCCCAGTGCCCAAGCGAAGGGTGCATAGCGCATTAGCGCATGCAGCACGAATCTCTTCGAAGGTCTTTGAACTGCAAAAAAGGACACCGAGAAAGACGAGAGCTCTCTGCTCTGAGGCCAGGCTCCTAGAAGTGAATCGACGAATCCTTTTACTTTCCTTGACAGAAGGGTGCCGTGCCTTAGCTGCGTAGCTCGGTGTTGGTGTCTTCGTGTTGGGTCTCTATGGTCTTTTTCAGCATCAGCATCTAAGAGACGTTTAAGTGAAAAGGATCGACCCTGGAAGGGCTCTGTGAGACCTAGAAGCCCAGACTTGCCAGAGCAGACTCAAGGGCCGTACCCAACAACGGGCATGTCGCCCTCGTCTTCAGACTCCAGCAAACCGACCAGCATGCACGCAATGCCTGCAATGCCTGCGATGCCCGCACCTGGCTGCCTCGCTGCCAGAGCTGTACGAAAATTGCCTTTCTCACATGACGACGCCCCGCAGAAAGCAAACTGGTGCCAACGTTCTCGCGCAGCTTCCAATGTGAGGCTGTCCATGTGCAATTCGCGCGGGCAGATCTTCCTCGAAGCGGCCCTCACAGACTTGTCATCAGCTGAGATTCCGAGCAAATGAATCTTGGTTTGAAGACCAATGCATCACTCGGGTAGTTAGCAGTTGCTGCTCCCTACACAAGTGGGTGGGTGACACATGGGCAAAACACTTACAAGATCGTTGCTACGATGTGGATGATGTATCAGGAACCCCTTTGCTTCTCTTGAGCAACAATAGCGACACGTGTTGACTGTTGATGCTGACTGGCTGCTAGCTGACACACGACCATGACGTTCGCGCTTTGTGCTGCTTCTGGCACATGCTACGTCATCCAAGATAGCAACGCATACAGTGTGCTTCTGCGCGCTGAGGCAGCAAATGTTGCCAGCAGTCATGCCTGCCTGACCGCTTGCATGCTGCGTTCTTTCCTTATCGCTTCGGCTGCAAACGTCCCAACTTGAGCAGAGAGTCCCCAAGCTTCCTCCTCCATTCGCCCTAGTGTCCTTAGGGAGTATTTGGGCGTACTTGCTCTGAAGATTACAAGCCCAAAGCGAACTCGCGAGCTACTTGTGAGGACGGTGCAAGTGAAAGCAGGAGCACTTCAGGGGATCGGCATCATCTATGAGAATACAACCTGCGCTGGTATTGGAGGCTGCAAACGCTGCCCGCATTCTCATTCTCAGCCTGCTGCGTCCTCACAAGATTCCGGCTGGTAGTTAGGCAGGCCTGGGGCATAGGCCTGGGCCATTGTGGGCCATTGTGGGCCGCTAGGCGTGGTGCCCTCCCATCAGGGCCAGTGGCCCAGTGGAATTTCTCCTAGCAATCGCTTTTCTGGATTAGTCCAAAAGGAATTCAAAGGCTAAAGGCCAAGAAGGCCAAAGCAGCCTCACACAAAGTTTCTCCTCCATTTTTGTGGACTTGACCAGGTTTGCGGGTTTGCTGTTGGCGTTCGCATTGTCATATTTCAAGCCGTCTGCAGGCACTGGTGGTTCCTCGCGTGCTGCAAGGACTGGGATTCAGCAACAAGGCTCTATGAAGCTCTATGTGTGCAGTGCTTGCGGCTGTCGTCCGGAAAGACTTCTGGAACATAAACGAATCTACAAAAGGAACTCAAGAGTTACCCAGGCTTCTTCGGAAGCGCGGGGGCCTTGAAACCCACGCCTTGCAGCACGCCGCTGCCCACATCTTTGCTGCTGAGAGATGCACGTGCACGAGAAGCTAGGATAAGAAGGATTTGGAAGAAAGCCGCTGCTGCGCACATCCATGCTGTACCTGTCAGGTTTGGGAGTGCGGCGCAAGTGAAAACAAGAGCACCTCAGGAGATCGTTATCATCTATGAACATACAACCTGCGCTGGGCTTGGAGGTTGCAATCATGCGTCCTCATCACAAAGTTCCTGCTGGTAGTCAGACGTGGACTTGAGCAGACGAGACTTGGGAGCGCAACGTCTCACTCAGGTTCCATGGAGCAGAAACCAACCAGCGCGCTGTCATGAAAAAGAAACTCATGGCAGCTTCAGGCGCCTGCAGCCGTCTGGAAAACAGTTGCTTCCCAGCAGTCTCTTGGGGTGCAAGTGTTTCCTCGCATCTGTGGCATCGGCAAGCCCGTTCTGAACTCGAGAGCTGCCGCGAAAGAACTTGTTGCTGCCCATATTGTCACATGTCTCTTGCTGAGTGCACCTCTACAAGGACTTGGTAGAGATCCACTGCTCTCAAACTTGCCGTACGTGGACACAAAGCTCTCCCATCTTGAGTATACACCCCTGGGCAACACTGGACACTACTACATAACAAATCTTGGTCATGACTTGCTGCTAGCAAACATCCACCATCATCTATCAGTCTGCAATTGAAGAGTGGCAGGAAGTTATTGACGAAGCCTTTGACAGACCGGAGCCTGAGAAGAACCACGAGATGCCTTAGAGTCTTAAAGCCTCAAGATGAACGCCAAAGCGAATAGCATCGAGCCAAGAAGGGGCAATCCGCGCTTGGAAGTCAAAGGGCCACACGTTGTAGGCACGAGAAGGGTTCCAAGGGTTCGACGATTTTGGGGAAGGGCTCATGCGAGGGCTCACGCGAGCGATGCTGAGCTTCTGCCCCCTGGCCCTCGTTTGTACAAACGGCCCCGGAAGAAGTGCACCACAGAAGTCTTTGCCAGCAAGGCATACTAGAACTCACAGGCCCTTGTCACACAGTTGCTGTTCGTTGAACTAGGCAGGGTGTAGGGATGAAGAGTGGAGCGTAATCATATCTCAAAATTTCAGCCCCTGGGCCTGATATTAACTGCCGCAGCGCATTCTAGAGATTTCAGTAAATACATGGCATCTGTGAAGTGCTTTCAGGACGCATCGCCTTAAGACGTGCAGCTGTGCAGCTCAAAGACCTGAGTTCTGAACGTCAGAATGCACTTTTGCCACAGGATGTGCGGAAGCGTTGCCTTAGACGAATGCAGACGGGTTGAACGACGGCCGGAAGCCAATTTGCGAGCCCGTGCAGCATGAATGCAAGTGGCGTTCCACCGGAAGGTGGCAAAACACCACGAAGGCAGTTGGCACCCGAAGCCCAAGCACTAGTGGAAGGGCCAGCCTCTGCAAGGGTTTAAGAGACCCGGGCAAGGGCTAAGTGAGCAAAGCATACCATGTGCACTATGTGCACTGGGCTTTGAATCTGATGCAGACGGCGCTTGATGACACAACGAGTTACACGCTGTGCAAAAGACACACCTCAAGTTAAGCTGGCAGCTTTCCAGGTCAGAGTGCTGGCAGGCATAGCCTGGAAAAGCCATGCTTCAAGCATGATGCTTGTACAGATGCCCTCATGCAGATGCCTTTACGCATGGTGCGTCATCTAAGCTGGATGCAGTGTGCGCCTCGGTTTTGCCCCCATGCGCCCAAGCCGAAAAGCTGTTGCCCATGCTGCCCATAGTTTAAGTTGACAACACTGCTCATACAGCTGATTGCTAGTGACACGCCGGGCAGCTCTCATGTCAGCACAGGGGCGAAATGTGTCGGTGGGTTGTTCGGCGTTCGTAATAAGGAGGCATTCGCTTGCTGTTCCCCGCGTGGGCGCGGCACTTGCGGCCATAGTCCGAACAAGACCTGTTTCTGTGCGGTCTCTTGTGGCGCAAGTGGTTCCTAGTGTGGACTGCAAACCAAGTGTTCTGGGAGCACAAGTTCTTGAGATCAGGAGCCGAACTCGAGGGCTACCCAGGCTTCGCTTGCAGCAGAATGGCGCTTCAAGAAACTCCGCTCCTAAAAACTCTGTGCTTCTGAGCTATGCCAGCTATGCACTTGATGCACTTGCATGAGGACATGGGATCAGCACAGATCCGCTGAATGGTCTTTTTTTCAGGTGACGGGAGCTGTTACACGGTTGTCACTTGACAGGAGCAAGGCCGCCCCTCGGCCGCCCCGGCTGCAACTCTTCTGCAACCCTTCCTCTGTGTCTTGGAAACCAGGAGTGCCAGGCCTCAGGAATCTTGCCCAATCTGGGCCGCCATGGCCAGAAGGCCTCCAACCGGTTGGATGCTAATTCACGGCGCATCATCTAAGGCCGACAAAGCATACAATGCGCCCTCTGTTTTGTGCTCGTGCGCCCTTGTCACGAAATTGCTCCTCGCAATAAAGTAGGCTTGAGCACATGAAGCTTGCGCCGGTCCTCGCTCGATTACGCTGATGTCTCAAGAGTGTGCAGCCTGATTGGGGGCTGGACTGAAGGAATCTGAGCTTGGCTGAGATCTTCAACAACGATGCTCTGGACTTTGGAAAAATCAGTCTGGCATTGTATTTGCAGAAACACTACTGAGAAGCCACGGGCGCTAAGCACATACCAAGGACATTCCAACAAGTCTAGGCAACTAGATTGAAGACCGTGCGCGCACAAAGCTGAGCTGAGCTTCGTAACGTTGCTCGAAAAGACGTGCGGATGTGCCTTCAGTTCCACCTTTTCGTCAAAGCGTCAGCCCGGGAATCAGAGGTTGACAGGGCAAGCTTTGAGGGATGGCGAGGACGAACTGTAGATGTTGCTTGCAGTGCATGTCAGCTTCCGGATCTTACTTCTCAGTCCCAATGCAAATGGTAAGCTGTTGAACCACGCGCGTGTGGAGCAGGGTTTGCGGAGCTGGGAGGATCCGGGAGGTGTGGGTCGGATCAAGGATACCTACAACAACTGCGTGAAAGGGACCCCTGCCGCCAGTGTCCAATGGTCCGCATTTTGCGTCCGAGCCTCGGAGCCAAGAAACGCATCATTTGACTGCAGCTGCCGCTTCACATGCCCGCGAAAAATCTGGATGTCTGCGTCGGGCGGAATGCAGAAAAGGAACAAGGCCTTGAAGGCCTTGTTCAATAGATGTTTGACTGGCAGCCATCATCGCCGTCTACACGTGGCCAGTGCGCGGCAGGCGGGGTGCGGGGCCGCACTCCAACAGACGCCGCCCTGCAGTAAGCTGACACAACTCAACCTCAAAAACGAGACTTCTTTCAATTCTCTTTTGAAGACTTTCTTCCAAATTCTTCCTGCCTGGTGGGCAACTCTGGCTTCCCTCGGGTGCCCTCCTGCTGACCACAACCAAAGAAGAGGCGCCTTCTGTTTGAAGCGGCTTTGTCGAAGGTGGCTTCCTTGGATGTTATGGCGCCTTTCGTGCCTTTTCCAGGCGGATTTATTTCGCAAAGGCTTGAGCACACGAGAAGTTCCTGCGCTCATCCGCAGAAAGATGCTCGCTGCATCTTCACGCATCTTCATGAGTCGTTCAGGAGTAAGGAGTTCAACACGAACTTGGGACGCACTGAGACAAGATGCCTTGCAACGCCACGCATCGGTCCCTTGCGAGTCTTCCAGGCTGAATACTGTGCCTGCCAGTCAATTTTGACCTTCACGTCGGTCTGACACATTCAAGCGAAAAAAATGCTTGTAATGTTGAGTATGATTCACTTCGTACCTCAGTACAGCCACCGCTCCTGGCCAATAGCAAGTCATAAATTCAAATGCTCACGCAGAGACGTCTGCATGCGTCCGTCAAGGCGGAACTTCCCCGCTGCAGGGTGCAAGATGTGAACAAAGCCCCAACTTGTCCTAGTCATCTGGCTGTGGCAAGCCTGCTTGGAGATGGCTGGCAACGGCTAAGCACTGGCTAAGCACCATCTTGCAAGTGGGACACGTGGGACAAATGTTCAAACAGCTTCAGCCAAACTCGAGCAAATGAGATCGCGAGCTGGGATCTGGAAAACTTCAAATTAATTTGTCCGGAGTTCGGTTAAGGACGTTAAACGTAGTGGAAGCAGGCACGAGCTGTGTTAAGCAATGCTCACGGCCTCTGGGCTTGAGCAGTTGTGCCGCGGGGGCAGCATGCTTTGGCTCTTGCGCTCCCTTTTTCGCGCTCCCCGTGCAGCAGCATCGTGAGCTCAGCCAAAAGGTTCAAACCTGGAGGAAATGGAGGAAACCAAAAAAGCGGTCACATGCAGCAGATGCAGATGTAGATCCTTGCAGGGGAGGAAAAGTCAGCCAAGGCCGTTCCCTTGCAAGCCGTTTGACGCCAAATACCGCTGCAGCCGCTGCAAGGGCGTTTTTTCTCACTTTCTGTGTGGCTCCTTCCAAACTCGACAGGCGCCTTCTCTTGCTGTTCCTGCGATTTTGGTACGTTTTTAGTGTTTCATGCTACCGACGAGGGCTCCCAAACAGGAAGCTCTTTAGGCCAAGACTGTCAGGAGCCGCTTTTGACCCTTTTCAAAGCAGGGGGTGGGAAACATGGGAGTGCACGAGAAAACGTGTTTTTCCATCTTGAACAGGCTTCAATATTGCAGGCCGTAGCCCGCATGTCTGCGGAATTAATGAGCACATTCTCGTGCGGACGCATGTGATCACGAGATTTGAGCCCGCCCCCTCGTGGCACTTAGTTTAGCTTCGCCGCGGCTGGCAAGAGCTGCGCGACCCACAGTTTGGACACCAAAGGTGCAAGGACACATCTGTCTGAAAGCTTCGCGCTGAACGTGAATGCTCTGAGACTGCTAGCTCTTTGGAAAACAGCCGTAATCAAAATGGGCCTTTCCACCTACCTGCCGGACCTTGTGTGGCTTTGATGCCAAGCTGGCAACTCCAATGTCACTCCAATGGAACGGGAGCAACATGCACAAAATGCGCAAAGCCGTAGCTGGCTGTCGCACTCGAGTGATGACAACTTGCTTGACGGATGGGAGGGCAGACGGTCCAACAGAATTCCGCAAGTTACACCAAGCAGAAGGCAAACTCCAGCAACAAGTTGGTGCGAGTCGCTTCGCGCAGAGGGCTGCCTGTGGACTCGACACATTGGACGGTCATGGATGGGCGCAGCGGTCTTTTTGAAGCCATTTCAGCAAGTGGTGCATCTGCGCCAGAAAAAACTAGGGCCGGTGCTCGGATGTCACCGGACACTTTGTGTGATCATCTCTTGTTGTCGCGCTGCTGTGCTTTCCAAGTGCATAGGCACCCTCACAATTGCGGATGCCGTATCACCTGTGCTATCCACTCACTGTCTACATGATGCGCTCGTCTGTTAAACTAGCCCGCAAGAGTATGTTCTCAAAGTCAGGTCACTCGAGAGCTGGAGATCCAAATGTATGTATGCATTTTGCATGTTGACTGACTGCGACTGCTTTTGACAGCAAAAGTCGGCAATGCGCCCGGCAATGTGTCAGCGCGGAAAGCTTCTTCTGGGACACCTGGCGGGCTGGGTTCAAGGCAACGGCGGCCACGGAGGACGGACAAATCGACTTCGACTGTTGTGGGCAGTCTGGTGTGCCTCGAATCTAGGTGCCGAAAGTTCAAACACAATCCGGATATGTGATGCTCTGCGCAAGAGGTGCATGACTGTGCACAGTGAGAAAGACTTGGCCATGTGCGGATTGCAGAAGACATGCAGAAACGCCACAAATGTTAAAGGAGCGGTGTTTTACTGCAAACCCGAGTGAGAGTCGAAGCCAATCTGCAGTGGCTTTAAAACTGCAGAGCTTCCGCCAGCCTTAGCACCTGCAGGCACAGCAGGCTGAACCCTCTTAAGGTGCTCTTAACGTGCCGCAGGCACTTTCTTTGTTCTTGCCAAGGCCAAGATGAGCAACACCGTAGCTGCCGTAGCTGCCGTAGCTGGCTGTCTCACTCGAGTGATGACGACCTGCTTCACGGATGGGCTGGCAGACTGTCTAGCAGAATTCTGCAAGCTACGCCAAGTAGAAGGCAAACTCCACAAAAAAAGTTGGTGCAAGTCGCTTCGCGCAGAGGGCTGCCTGTTGACTGGAAACATTGGACAGTGATGAAGGGGTGCGGCGGTCTTTGTGCTACGGTGCCTCTGCTCTTCAATCTGCCAGGCAATCCTGTGCTCTCAGAATGGTGTTGCCCCCCGCTGCCATCAACTGATCAACTGCGAGATGCGAAGGGAAGAGCTAGCCCATGCCACTAGAAACTACAGGCACAAGGACAAATCCGTCTGCAAGCTCAAGCGCTCTGAGACTGCTAGCTCTTTCGAGAACAGCCGCAGTCAGCATCCGCCTTCCCAGTTGCCTGTTGGACTTTGTGTGGCTTTGATGCTAAGCTAGTGACTCCAGCGTCACTCGCAAAGCTGAAGCTGGCTGTCTGACTCGAGTGATGACAACCTGCTTGACAGATGGTCCAGCAGAATTCTGCAAGTTACACTAAGCAGAAGGCAAACTCAATCAAAAGGTCGGTGGAACGCGCTTCGTGCTGAGGGCTGCTCTCGAAACGTTGGACAGTGACGGATGGGCGCAGCGGTCTTTGTGAAAGCGCTGTCGGAACAGCCGCAAGTGCAGTAGAACATGCCAGAACCGAGTGCTCACATGAAACAACATACATTCTCCGTCTCCTGAATGGCTACGGTGCCTCTGACTTTTAATCCCCCAAGCAACCCTGCGTTCCTCTGATAATAATGGTACAGCCCATGCCACTAGAAACCAAAGGCGCAGGGACAAACTTGTATGCACACTTGAATGGTCTGAGACTGCTAGCTCCTTTGAAAACAGCCTGATGCCAAGCTGGCAGCTACAACGTCACTCTCATGGAAACAAAAAATGCGCAGAGCCGAAGCTTTCTGCCTCAGGTGACAACCTGCTTCACGGATGGGATTGCAGACGTTCCAGCAGAATTCTGCAAGCTACGCCACGCAGAAGGCCAATTCCATCGAAAAGTGTCGGAAAATCACTTCGCGCAGAGGGATTGGATTCTTGTAGGTGCGCAGGGCAGTCTTTTGAGGGCCGTTCTCAGAACTTGCGCAACCGCAAGCATCATCACCTTGTCTCCGGGTGGCAATGTGCTTCTACTCTGTCCGAACAAGGCTCTGCTTACGCCGGGAAACTGCACGCTCTTCTCTGCCCTGATCCACTCATTGTCTACATGATGCGCTGGTCTCGTAGGAGCTGCAGGCCTACCTCAGACTCTGTGGTGTCGAATGCTCAAAGTCCGAATACGATTTGCCTGCTACTCTCTACTGGCTTGTTTGCAGCTTGTCAAACTTCCTGCGAGACGCACACAACGGGCGCACATGCAGCATTCAGAGCAGTGGTCTTGTCACAGACAGATTCAAGGGAGCCAAGCTCAAGAAGCAGGCTTGTCAAGCAATCCAAGGCGCAAGGTCACGAGGACAAATCCGTCTGCAAGCTCAAGCGCTCTGAGACTGCTAGCTCTTTCGAGAACAGCCGCAGTCAGCATCCGCCTTCCCAGTTGCCTGTTGGACTTTGTGTGGCTTTGATGCTAAGCTAGTGACTCCAGCGTCACTCGCAAAGCTGAAGCTGGCTGTCTGACTCGAGTGATGACAACCTGCTTGACAGATGGTCCAGCAGAATTCTGCAAGTTACACTAAGCAGAAGGCAAACTCAATCAAAAGGTCGGTGGAACGCGCTTCGTGCTGAGGGCTGCTCTCGAAACGTTGGACAGTGACGGATGAAAGGCGCAGGGACAAACTTGTATGCACACTTGAATGGTCTGAGACTGCTAGCTCCTTTGAAAACAGCCTGATGCCAAGCTGGCAGCTACAACGTCACTCTCATGGAAACAAAAAATGCGCAGAGCCAAAGCTTTCTGCCTCAGGTGACAACCTGCTTCACGGATGGGATTGCAGACGTTCCAGCAGAATTCTGCAAGCTACGCCACGCAGAAGGCCAATTCCATCGAAAAGTGTCGGAAAATCACTTCGCGCAGAGGGATTGGATTCTTGTAGGTGCGCAGGGCAGTTTTTTGAGGGCCGTTCTCGAAACTGGCCCAGGTGCACTAGAGCATCCTAGAACTCTGTGTGTAGCGCAGCCAACGTAGATTGTGCCATGTGACGGGGCGCATAAGTAGCACGCGTCCACGCGAGCTCCAGCTTCGTGAGTGCTGTGCCTTTTCTTGCTTTCATACTGGTCGTTCACTGATGCAAGATCCTGGGGGACTGCGCTAATGCAAATCGTGGCTTGTAAAAATAAGGCAGTGTCTGCGCTTCTTGGAAAATGTGGGGAACATAAGAGTTTGCGGCGAACCTGACTTCTGACCCATGCTAAGCAAGAAGCACAACAGTAAGCTTTTGGCCTCAATCTCAATTTTCTCAAATGAGCATTGATTTTTCGAAGGTTAACGTCTTTGTCCTAAGATAGTTTGCCTACGCGAACTACGCGGATTGCTCTTTTCCCTGCAGAACAGACTGCGGAATTCCTGGGCTGCTGACAATCCTATGCAGCGTGAACCTCTTCTTGCTCACAAAACATGCCAACTACGCAGACTACGCGGACGAGACTATTATAGGTGACTACGCGAAACTACGCCGCAACTATGCCCTGCAGGCAAGGGGCTACGCGAGCACTCTTGCAGAACCACTTCCATCATCGCCCTTACATACCTAAAAAAGTTCTGCTCAAATAAAACCTGGCATTTAGGAGGTGTGGTGCCGCGCGGGCTTTGCTTGCCATGAAGCCTCCTTGCGGAAATACACTCTTCGAGTTAAAGCTCAGCTTCTTCTCCTTAAAAAATTGCTGCACGGATGACTACCGGACATGTTTTAAGGCGAACTTAAGAAGCTTCGCTGCGAACGTTTTTCAGGAAGTTGGTTGACAGACTCTGTGTGGCGCTATGCTTGCTTGACGTGCGGTTCAAAGACCATGGGGCTATCACGGAGTCCGTGCTTTCTTTGCCGATTCTTCGTCGGTGGTGTGGCAATGGTACACTGGTACAGTTGACGCTTTTGATAGTTAATGAAGGAAGCCCTTGTCCGTTTCAAGTCCAGGCACGGCATATACCTCCACATGGCTCCGCACGCATACAGAGCTTTTCTTTCCATCTCGGCTCGGCCGAGACCTTGGCCCTCTGCCTTCGTTCACATCAGACGGGAGCAGAACGACGCGGCACTCTGAAAAAGCTTGCTTCGTGACATGCGTAGTTTGTGCGCGGATCTTAGAGTCTGAAACCATCGGCTGCGCCTTTACGTCTCTAATCTTGGACGTTCAGGGCATCGAAGTTGGCTGAGGCTAAGCGGCTAAGAATGAGATTCTCAGGGAAACAAGCAAGCTGCTCCAGCTTCATTCAATTTTCTGGCTATTCTCTTCAAACCTGGGACATTGATCTCTTGTGTTCATTCCTGGTCGTGGCAAATCGTCAGGGCACCATACCTAACCAAGCCTTGTTGCAAATCCGAGCGGTCTTGCAGTTGGCAACGTGCCCGCAAGCACGGAGACCTCCACCACCTGTAAAAAAGCAAGACAGAACACAAACTATTCTTGCTTTCCAGCACTTTCCGGTCCACACCATCCAGCCAATTCCTGGCTTCACTTGAAATAAACGGAAGCTTTCGCGCGCGAGCTTTTCATGGAACTTCTCAGCAAAAGGGAGAGCTCCCTGAGCAGCACCCAATTCCGGCCAGCCGGCGACCCCAATGTGCCCAGACACCATCCCACTAACAGAGCCACCTCAGTCTGCAGCACCCAAATTCCCCCCCGAAACCCCGACCGCCCAGCTCCCCACGTTTGGGTATATGAATGGAGCTCTCTCTCTCTCTCGTGGCTTTCGTGATTAAGGCAGCGTACCGCGGCTGACACGACCTTGATGTTACAGGTGGCGCGAAGTCTGTGTGAAACTTTTATGAAAACCTGAACAGGTCATTGCTCTTCTCAGGTTCTCATGTTGCCACCGGGCACAAGACCAGGCGGAAGGGCACCTTCAGCTTTGAAAAATGCGTTGCCTCTCTTTCTCCCCGGTTGCCAACTTTCTCTGCCCTGACATGTGGATGGATGCCATGACGCGCTCCCCTTCCAGGCCAGTGTGGGCTGGAAGCCTGCCTGCATGCTCCACAAAGAAAGCTGATGCACACAGGGGCCACGCCTTTTGTTGGCATGTCTATTGCACACTGAACTTTTCAGTCAAGCAAGCATCGAGTTTGTAGAAGACGGGAGAGCTTTTGGAAAGAGATCATTCAAACCTGATTTTTGAACATCTCTGTTGGTCCATCGTTTCGCTGATGCGATCCAGTCGAATCCTAAACATCGAAGTCGCAGGTTCAAGCAGCCTTCTCCCTGAGAAGATTTGTAGAGAATGTATCGAAGGCATGAAAACTTTGTCAAGACGAGCAGATGCAAACTTGCGCGAGACATTGCCTTAGGCGAGATTGCGTGCTTGAAGGAGGGTCCGGGCATACATGTTTCCAGCCTCTTGGTCCAACATGTCGTCATGTCACGGTCCCTCATCACGTAGTTGGACCCACGGCGCATCTTAGAGGTCCTGCTAAACGCTTACATGGCTTACTTGTGCAAAAGGCAGCTCTATTGCTGACCCTTCAAGTTCAAGTCTCCGGGCACGCGCGTGACAAGGGCCTCAAAGGCCTCAGACCTATTGCAGCTCACAGCTTTGGTTCAATCTCCCTTTTTTGAGCACGTACGGCGTTGAAGGTGTTGAAGTAGCGAAGCGGAATTCATCCAGGTTCACCTGGGTCAGCAGGCACATCCTACTGCCTTCATCAGTGTTAGACCCGGTATCCGTCAAGGAAATGAACAGCATGGTGCCACACCATCAGCATTATAAAATACATATCATAGAGGGCTACATGGAGAAAGATTTCTTATATGAGATGCAGTTCCTCACATCTTTCACGGGAGCTCCAAGCACGAGGGTTGCCTGATCTGCACTGGTTCTCATATTGCTGCTGCAGTACTTTCTGGTCTTGCACACACGTTTCTAACTGCGGGCGTTCAATGTTGGCCCTGAAGCCTCCAGCAACCAAATCTGAAACACCCTTCATCCCAGGACGACAAGAAAAACCATGCCCGAAGATCTGAGAGTTGATGAGACTCGAGGCTTGCTATTGCGGAATGGCAGTGTTTTGCTTCTTAGATTTTGGGGGTGCCTGAATGGGCCTGCCATTTCTCGACATGCATAAAGGCTGCTCTTGGGAACCTTTCTAGCCTCACAGGCTGAGGAAATCTTTTACAAAGCGGTTCCATTAGCTCCCGTACGCTTTTACAGTCTGAGTGATCAGAAGACCTCGCTGCACTCTTGGAGAGGAGCCTGGGCACAGTGTATGTTCTGAGGCAACCTAAGAGATTGTGTTGCAGGACCTGCATCGAGGATTGAGGATATCTTCTTCTTGGCACAATTTGCTGCTGAGCTCATGCGGAGGTGCTTTGTGTGTTTCCACGTTTGCAACGCTTGCAAGTGTATTCAGGTTGAGCATGAGGAGACATTCTGACCTCCCCAAAAGCTAGGACCCCAGCTTTCAACAAGGACCGCGACGTTCCTGCTTCATCCAAGCTGCAAGCACAACAGGAAGGGCAACCATTGCAAGGCTGCAAGGCTGCACCTGGAGCCCAGGGCCAGGTGGCCAGGTGCAGAAATTTTGAAAAATTTGAAATCAATTTTCGTCAAGCCTTGCCTTTTGCAAATCATGCCGGCAATCAAGTGCAGTCCAGCGCGTGCTATCGGCTGCCGGCGTGGCCTACCATGGCCTCTTTGGCAAGCATGCGCATCATGCCGACTCATGCGCTGTACTTGCTGTTTGATTCTATCCTGGTCCAGTGGCGGACTTGAGCCAGAAAGCTGGAGAGACTGCACGAGCTTTGCACGACGTGCATGTAACGACGCACATTCAATCCTGAACCTTAACCCTAAACTCTGGATCCATCGAATTGCAGAGTTGGGCTTAGGGCACAGCTGAGCTCCAACACGTGCTCCTGCTCTCCTGCTCCTTCGTCGCGACCGAGTTGGAGGACCAGCAGCAACAGCAGCAACTGGCTTTCACGCTTTAAAACCGACAGAATCCGAAAGCGCTCTCAGGAAAACACGCTTTTCGTTACACGACGATGCCATTGATGTTGCTGCACCAGTGGACTTGCCTGGCACTCTGCTTCACTGCGGCAGGCATTCCCTCAATGAAATCCACTCCTTCCACCGAAATCCTCATTTACACCCGCACCATCTCTTGTTGAACATAATGCAAGTTGTGCAGGAAGTTTCAGTGGGAAAGGTGAAGCCAAGCTGCTCTTCAGCAGGTGTCTGTTTAGCAAGAATCACCTGAAGAGTAAATGTTGTCCTTAAGCAATCTACATCATCTCCATGCCAGTTTTATTCTTGCAGAGCAATGAGTTCTATTGACCATCGAGCATGGTGACAGTCATCGGCGCTTCTTCTGCTGCTGTCCTGCATTGCGCGCAGCTTCCGGGCATGTCCGCTGCTCTCCGCAGCCGTGCCCGGTTCCCACCACACCTCTACCCGTTTTTCGAATTAATTTCCTAAGACAAGTATTGAACGAACTATTGTCTATATATATATATATCGTAGACAATAATAATGAAAACATCTCATTGTCATTTCGAATGAGGAGTATATCAAGCACACAGAAACAGAAAGCGCAGGTGCTGATGTGTACTGATATTCTTCTCACGTGCAGACCAAAAGTCGGTGCAAAGAATCCTCTAGGCAATGGCGTGTATATTTGCATTTCTCTTAATGTGGTGTAGTCAGTGAAACCTGAGGAAGGCTACTTCTATCTACACATTAAACAATTGATTGCCTTGTAGGGATCTTTGTGCAAGTGCTGGGAGGTGATGTATGTGGGGCGCTATGCGTACCATGTCTCAAAGAAAGGAAGCATATAATGTCTCGTTGGATGTGGGAATAGATTCTGTGTCATCCTAGTTCTCGAGTACATACAATGCAGCTCAGCAGCAATGTTCGAGGTACCAGTACAAGATAACTGGGCCTCAGTCAAACCTTCGGTGATGGATTTCGGTGATCCTTTTTCTATTGGCATTTTCTGGCATCCTTCGGTGATGGTGTATTCAATGATGGCTGTAGCGATTGTGCTTTCACGCGTGCTCGGTTTGTAGCAACACTTCCTTGTCTTGTCAGTGCAGCTTGCACTACGTATTGTGTATGTTCGTGGTTGTTGGCATCGTAATCTTCTTCTCTGCCTAGCATACAGAAAGCGTCTTTGAAAGATTCTTTTAGCCATGAAGCTCTGGTTTCCCTGGTCGCTTGTATTCATATCGTGGTATGTTTATGGTATGGGCGCCACGAGCGACTCCTGATAAAACGCACATTTTGGAACTTCAGCCACTCGGCTACAGCTTCGCGCAGGGTTCCAACGCCATGTGGGGCGCGCGGCTGAAACCTGCGCCGTCTGGCAGCAACTTGGACCTGGCTTTCGATGTGGAGGCATCGACATGTGCGAGGCATCTTGGCATGATGACTGCAGAGCAAGCATAATAACGTTCGTGATCCAAGAGCATACGGTTACCAGAGCATCCATGCCCAAACCAGAATAACATCCGTGTTCGACTTGCCTGCGGTTGCAAGAGCATCCATGCCCAAACCATCATAACGTCCTTGTTCGACTTGCCTGCGTTTACCAGAGCATCCATGGACAAACCATAATAACATCCGTGTTCGACTTGCCTGCGTTTACCAGAGCATCCATGGCCCAAACCATAATAACATCCGTCTTTGACTTGCCTGCGGTTACCAGAGCATCCATGCCCAAACCAGAATAACATCCGTGTTCGACTTGCCTGCGGTTACAAGAGCATCCATGCCCAAACCATCATAACATCCTTGTTCGACCTGCCTGCGTTTACCAGAGCATCCATGCCCAAACCATAATAACATCCGTGTTCGACTTGCCTGCGTTTACCAGAGCATCCATGGCCCAAACCATAGTAACATCCGTGTTGCCCCTTTAGTCAAGTCGGTCTTTCCGCGATACATTTGTATATAATGAGAACCCTGAGCTCTTCAGCAAGTTGCAGCAGTATGTCTTCAGGTACTGCAACCAAGGCAAAAATGCCTTCGCCTGTACAGGCGAGCTCTCGCGCTGACTCTTTTTGCAGACGGCCGAAAGTTTTGAAAAAAGAGCCTCTTGGAAATCGTCGTTTTCCCATAGCGAAACTACCAAACACGTCCAAATTCAACAGCCGTCTCGGGGTTTTTGCCCTCTGCGAAAAGTCCCCTTGAACCTGCGATTGTGCCGAAACCCCAGTTTCAAGCACATTCCCGCTACACTGCTGCAATCCCTGCGCGCAAACGGCTAGGAGTCACTCGAGGCGCCCTTACCATGTTTATGAAGGGTTCAAAATCACTTGTCTAACCGGGTCGTCATGACCAGCTCGAATAATGTGCCCGAGTAGTGTCACCCTTCTCCTTTTCCACGTTGTTGAAAGCCTTTCAACCGAGATCCCGTGGTCCTCTCTGTTGATATTGAAAAACCTTTCTGACTAGTATACAACTGATTTATAACAGTAGGGGGAACGTGAAGAATGCGTCTTATACCCTTCATTTGAAATGCATTTATTTTGTTGATATCAGCGGTTGTGAGTTGTATACACTCTAGACCATAAAGGACTTTGCTCTTGAGGATTGATCCAAAACCCCTCAATTTCCAAGCAATCGAATTTTGGGCCTTTTTTTTGAATAGTTTCAATCGGTTGCATGTAGTGGTCGGACCTGCTAAACGGACAGCTACTTCCCCGTGATTGTCAATGGTGTCGGTAAGTAAGGACCCCAGGTATACTGCTTCATGTTTCCTCGGCACGAGTCTGCCATGTAGGTATCTAACACTAGGTTTGTGTTGGTTAACAGTCAAATTACTACATCTGTCACAGTTTAATTTCATGTTGTAATAATCTGACTCGATTTGTATGGCATGTAGCAGTTTATCTATCGTATGGAGGTGTGTGTGTGTGTGTGCCAAATAAGAAGGTATCATCGGCATATAGCATTTCCGCAAATTTCATGTCACTTACTGGCTCTAACTGTTTTGGGGTTTTAAGTTTTCTCATAATGCCTGTAAGCATTGCCGACATCAGGAGCGTAAATAGATATGGTGATAGAGGGCATCCTTGTCGCATCCCTGATTTTTGCGACCTGGTCTCTGAGAAGCTGCCATCAACACAAATTTGAAACTGCGTGCTTTTGTATATGTTGGCAATTACTTGCAATATGCTTGTTGGTACTTTCCGGCTACGGAGAACTTGAAGTAGCCTCACTTGGTTCACTTTATCGAATGCTTTCTCCCAGTCTAGTAGTACAATAGGGCTTAGAGCTCTGTCTTTCCGCTAAATCTAGCAAGCGCCTTGCTATGAATATAGCTTGTGTTGTAGATTTCTTTGGTCTAAAGCCATATTGAGTTTTTTGTATCCATGGATCGTACGCTGCTATTAAGCGTGCACGTATTAGGCTTGCTAGAAGTTTGTAGAATACCTGCAGGAGCGCAATTGGCCTGCAATTCTGCATTTGAGTTGCGTTGCCTATTTTTAAAAGCAGATACTAGATTAGCTTTCTTGAAGGATTCTGGATATATGTTGTTCTTCTGTAAAACATCGTTGTAGAGTGCTAGCAATGAGTTACGATTTTCGTTGTTGAGCCATTTCACTACTTCTGCTCTACGTCCATCTGGACCGGGTGTTTTGTTGTTTTTCTGTGCATCAATGACTTCATCCAGTTCTTGCTTTGTAAACACGTCGTTCTTCATGTTTGTATGTCCTTCTATCAGCGGGGTAGTTTCGGGGTAGTTTCTTTTTCATGGTTTACATCATTGTCGACTGGTTCCGCCCATTGTACTTCTGCGAAGTATTTGGCAGCTGCATCTGGGAAGTCTTTTTCTTTGAGAAATAATCTGCCTTGTCACGAAATTTAAGCCGTTTGGGGTTGAAGGTTTTTCTCGCTTTCTTGAGACCTTCCCACTTATAACCCTCTCTTGATACTTCTTTTAACTCATCTAGCAGACTTCTTTCTTTGTTTTTTTAGCCTGATTGCGAATTACTCTTGTGAGTTGTTTATTTAGGTCAAAGGTTTTGTTCGCGATTGCTTCTTGCTTTTTGTTCGATTGGCCTCCATGTACTTGCTGTCAAGTAGATTTCTTCTGTTTTTTTTGGAACGTGTAAAATACTTTTCAGCTGCTTCCTGCAAAGTGGTTGCGAATTTATCATATTCCATCCTGGCATTCCATTGATTATTGCGCTGTAATTCAAGTATTCTTTGATGAAAATACTTTTGAAAAGATTTCTTCTTCTCGCATGTTGTACCTGTTCAGAGATAGAAGCGCTGGCTACTGGTGCTACTGCCATGGCAGAACAGGATGAAGCCAAGCAAAAGCAGTTCTAGGTATACACGTGTGTGGAACAAGACCTGACTGAGATGATGAGCGGGTTGCTCCATGTTAAACTTCGTGCTCATGTCTGTCCAAGCCCAGAACCTTGTAAAATCTACGAGGGAAACCTTTGCCCACTTTGGGATGATAATCCCACCTTGGGGAATATGGATGGGGTAATTGGTT
>CAJNIZ010005490.1:5584-19338 GCA_905231905.1 Symbiodinium pilosum
AGGCGCTGGTGCCACATATACATCCAAGGGGTGATCTGCGTAGGAACTCCCAAGTCCTCCCTGAGTGAGATTTTCCTGGATCAGTTGGTTTGCGAGAACATTCAATGCACATCCGCCAGTCAAGACGATGCCCTCCACCTGAATGCTGGCTTGGCGGAGTTGCTTTAGCAAGCCTTGGATGTGAAGCAGCAGCCGACGCTGGAACTGGAACTGGACCTCCGCGGCCAATCGCATCTGTCCGTCCGAGGACGCACAGGACAGTGCAAGCAGATGCGGTGGGAAGAGCAGCAAATTCGGAGAGTCCAATTCTCTGGTGGGGTTCTCCTGGAAGAGGATTTGAAAATACTCTTCGAGTTCTGCCTGCTCTTTCGCAAGGAGCCCTCCCGGCTTTCGGAGGCCCGAGTAGCCCATCAGCTTACCAGCAAAATCCAGCTGCACGTGCGTATGCCGGATCACGAGCGAAAACCATCCATCCCTTCTCGGGAGGTCGTCTACACGCCACTTGTAGCAAATGATCTTGTGGAGATCCGTAAAAAACCTGCCTGCCACGTCTGGTAAAAGCATGGCAAAGCTGATGTACATTTTGCCGTAAGGGGCGTGTTGATTTGCAATCCGTTGCAGCTCGTCTCCTCTGCCAAGGAAAACATTAAAATGCCCGTCATCTCCACCGTTATCATAGGAGACCACAAGCGCTGAATTGAAAGGCGATGCATGATATCTCAAAAGTGCATGACCCTCATGGTGATGCACATGCCGCCATCTCCCCACCGCCCCGAAGATCTCTTCCACCAGTAGCGGGGTCTGCGCGGTTACCGCCGATTTGAAGAAAGGCAAGTCCATCAACACACCCTCCTCAAACCTGGTTGGGCAGCCACCATCCTCGCATACGCAGCCGTCACGCAAGGCGAGAAGCGCGCGCCGCATGAGATCGTGGAATCTGTGCTTGTCCTGTGCAGGATCGCAATACCGCTCCCCAAACAAACGCTCCAGCTCCAACACACATTGGACACGTCCATTCTTGCCAATCGCAACGTTGGAATCATGGCCATAGTGGAGAGCAATGACTGCGCCCTGGGACGGCCACTTTTGCATGTGTGCTGAGGGATGTAATCTGTCGCAAGATAACCACGAGCTGTTGCTGCTTCCTTGGTTGCTGGTGGTCGAAGACTTTCCAGCCGGGTCTCTTGCTTACTGTACTTGCAACAAAATCAAGAAATCAAGACGGCATGCGTGTCGGAGCAGAGATTCTGTCAGCACAAGGTGCACAGAGTTTACGGCTGAGCTTCGGCCTCTCCAACGACCACATGAAGCTTGACTTCAGGGCCTGCTTGTAAACGGCAGTGCCATTCAAGAACCACACGTTCCGACTGTTCGAACCCACGAAGTCATGGGCAGCAGTCGAGGAGAATGCTTCTCGAAGGCACCGGTGCCGCTGCAATTGCTTGGTGCTGCCCGCAGAGTACAGCATCGCGCTTGTTTCATTGACTTCGGCAGCTAAATCAATCCTCTTTCGGTGAGGGGTTTCTGCTGATTCCCAATTTCGTCAGCGATTGCGCGATCTTGTTTGCAGAGGCAATTGAAGTTAGAGTACTTCTCCCGATGCCCCAAAGACTGCATGCTTTGATTTTTCCCTTCACGACCAAGACCTTGCGCATCACTACAAATTGGACCAACTGGTATGACTGCTGCTATCTCATGACTGCACAAGCTGAAAAATCCTGGCTTTGTAACGATTGTTGACATTTGTTGACCCCCTCTCTACAGGTTTAGGGAAGGATCGCAGCACCATACAAGCCAAGGGCTTGGCTCGCCCTCCTCGCCAGTTTTTGGTATGACCTGGGGGTTTCTACCAGGGTCACACTACCACGAGCAGCAATTGTTAATTCTGTGGAAGACAAGTGTGACTGGAGCTATGCTCCGGGAACCGGACAAATTTCGAGTCGGAGAACACCTTGTACTTGGTTTTGTTGTACCAAGCGAAGCTGTACCTCAGAAGGCTGCAAAGGCACAGAGTCACATCCTTGCAAGGAAACAGGACAAGTGCACTGCTGATTTCTCAATTTTGCAAATGTGGGCATCCAACGCTTTGCTCGAACCATCCAGGACTGATTCGGGCTCTGCTTCTGGAGACCTGGGAGCGATAGGCTTCACAACACCTATGCATTCCCTGGCTGCTGCAGACTGCTGGGAAAGCGACAGCTCATCTGCTACATCCTCTTCGTCATCCATCGTCACATCCACATCCACTACCTGTGCACAAGCTGGGTTTGGAGGCAGACTAGGCCTAGGCTTCAGCTGAAGATTCATGCTGCGACATAGAGCGATGCAGCAGGCCTCAGCATCTTCAGCCTGACATGAAATACGCAACAGAAGCAACAGTCATGACTAAGAAGTGCAAGATGGGCTCTAACTCTAAGACTCCGAAACAGGATCTGCACGCCCCCAACCCTGAACGGAAAGGTGACTTGCGCACCCCTAGTGCGAGGCGCGCCTCTGCCCTGAGGGCTCGTCCCCGTGCCTGGATCAGCGAACGCGTCTTCTGGATTCAGCCAGGATGATCAAGGGTTTTCATAAGTGCAGAGTTCAGGATGGTTCAGGTTGTCAGCATGGCGCATTGGCTTTGTCGTGGTACGAGCAGATCATGGTGGGGACGAACAGGAATATCAGAAAGACCGACAAGCAGTAGCAGATAAGAGCTGGCAGCACGGCGATACTAATCACAACCATGGTTGTTGCTTTCAGTGCCATGGTGAGCTCAGCCACTGCCAACGCCCGTGAGACACTGTCCGCCATACCACAAGAAAACCAATGACAAGCAGCCAGCATCAGAACAGATATTCACATCGAAATCATCAAATGCTTTCATTTCATTACAAAAAAAACAACAATACAGACATGTTTAATGCTACAGCCGGTTTGCACAAAGTCCTTGAAGCTCAGACTCTTCAGGGATCCTTTATCAAGCCTTCGTGGCTACATGGCACATCAAATCCGAGTTTGCGCATGCTGGGGCCTCAGAGCTGCAGGAAGGCTTAAGCCCCTTGATTGACTGGGCATGCGGCTGGGGAGAGTGCTGGCCTGCTGCCAGCAAAGGCGAAGCCTCAGTATTCGCTGCAGAAGGCAGACACCTTCAAGGAGGAGTCCCGTCTACGTCGAGCCTTCACTCTGGAGGGTGCCCCAGCTTTTCAGGATCTACATGCTACTGAGCAGTTGTTCCATCATTCACCAGTGGAGCTTTTTTCCAGATTCTGAGCGTGGACTTCTCATTGTTGGCCTGGGTAGCAGGGCTTTTCTGAGAAAAACCTTTGAATTTGTGTGACCACCTCTCTTCTCTTATCAAGAAAATGTTTCTAGCCAGATTTATACTTTCGGAAGAAGCGAAATCGTAGTGGCG
Organism: Symbiodinium pilosum; assembly: GCA_905231905.1. Classification (NCBI taxonomy): domain Eukaryota; class Dinophyceae; order Suessiales; family Symbiodiniaceae; genus Symbiodinium; species Symbiodinium pilosum. The sequence continues at coordinate 8,979 of CAJNIZ010005490.1, forward strand.
AAGTTGCTATGCCATGCATGAGTGATGATAGCTAAAGTGTGGAATTCATGAATTGCTTCGACAAACAGGACCGATGATTTAGCACAGGCAGGATTATAGCGGCAATGTGTGTTGAATGTAATGATCCTTGGTCTCATCCTGGCTGAAAATGTCTGCATAACACTGGCAATGACAGTAAGCAATGACATTGAGACCAAGAATCATAGCAGAGGAGCAAGTAGCACTTCCTGCGATCATAAGAAAGCGTGGTATTACAAGTGCTCACGAACGGAGCTCTCGTGTTCCTGGCTATCAGTTTCCTCGCAGTGCTGGCAACAATAGTACTAATTAGCAGTAGTAGTAAGAGCAGTAAGAATGACAGCAACTCGGCAAGTAGTAAGTCTGTTTATATCAGATAACTGCACTGGAAATACTCCCGACGCCCAAGGGTTGCTGTCAGCGTTCCCTCCAGGAGGCTGAGCTTCTGGGCGCGATGCTTCTTGCATCCGGGCCAAAACCATGATAACATGTTGTAGCACATCCGTTTGCCAGAACCCAAAAAAACATAATAACGTTCATGTTCGAGGGCATCTGATTACCCGCAACCCTGCCCAAATGATGATAACGTCCGTTGCTGAGTATACACTAAACCTGAGCATCTTTGTCCAGACTATGATAATGTTCAAGCTCGAGGGCATTAGTCAGAGTACCAAAGCATGCATGCCTACAACATGGTTACACTCATGTTGGGAAAGGTCCGGTTACCTAAGCATCCATGCCCAAAGCACATGAACGTTCTTGTTCGACTGCATCCGATTACCGGAGCATCCATGCCCAAACCACGACAACATGTTCGCTTGCATACAATAACCAGAGCATCCATGTCAAAACCATGATAACGCTCAGCTGATCGAGTGCATCTGATTACCCATGCCCAAACCATAATAACGATTGGAATGCATCCGATTTTCAGAGCATCCATGCCCAAATCATTATAACGTTCATTCCTGAGGGCATGCATACGGTAACCAGAGTACCCATGCCCCAACCATAGTAACTTTCATGTTCGAGCGCATTTGATTAGCAAGTCATGCATGTGCAGAGAACACACGTCCACACCACAACAATGTTCATGTTCGAGCGGATCCGATTTTCAGATAATCCATGCCGAAAACATTCATGTTCGAGCGCAGCCAATTGCCAAAGCATCCATGCCCAAACCATAAAATGGTTCATGTTGGAGCGTGCCCAAATCTGCTGTGCACTTTCGCAACGACAAACTTACGGGCTTTTCGACACCAAACTTGCCATGAAGTCAGCAAATCATGGCGTTCGTGTGAGGAGATACTAGTAACAGGAAGAATGAGGACTGGCAACAGCCATGCGAGTAGATGAAGATGGCAGGCGGCGTGAGACAAACAACAACTACCAGTACGAAGCATGAATAACAGCATTCACGGAAGTGCTGAACAAGAAACAAGATGAAAAAACCACTTGACCTCGTGCAGAAAATGGTTTATTGTATCTTTGGCAACTACAAATTACAAACCTGCTGTGAGACATCAATTCATTGGCCATGATGATCATAGAGGATAAAACAACTGCAGTGACTTGCAGTGGTACAGTAGTTGTCAGTAGCAACAGCGGCCATAAGTTCCGTAGGGGCGATATTAGTCTTCAAGCTGAAGGGGCGGATAGCAAAATGTCCTCCTTTGCTCCACTCTCCGATAATAGCATTGCATTGCTGTGTCTGTCTAATTTCCTTCATTTCTTCATTGTTCTTCTTGCCTGGACAAATTCATTCCTTTCTTCCTTTGTTCCCGAGAGTTTTCGTGTCAAAAATCTTGAGACCAAACATTTCAAAACGCCAAAATCTGCAGCTGCCAGCAAAAACCTAGTATTTGCCTAGGATGATGTCAGCTTCCCAAGAAAGACCACGAAGTCCAATGACATACTGTTCAAAGACTCAACCATGGGCGAACGCTAAGCTTATCTCTGTGACTTTTCCAGGAAAGGACCCAAAAATCTGAAGCTGGCATCCATCTTGGAGCTGGACAGCTGGCAAAGCCCGACGGGACCTCAGACTCTGCACAAGCTCTTGGTTATGCACCACACATCGCCTTGAATACTGCAACTATGGGTTATCTTGACATTTCTGCCTTACTTTCTGTCATCTGACGATCTGGACTCTTGTGCTAAGTCAGAAGACCGCCAGCTACCAGCGAAGAAGACAAGTCTCAAGCTCCGACCCATGTTTCCGTTCAATCCAATCCATAACTGGACTTGCACTGGGAAAGAGAATGGACTGCGGGCCAGAAAGTGCGAATCCTAGCTCAGGCCCCGCACCACCACCAGCGCTACTGCTGCCAATGCCGCCAAGGCGAAGCGCGGGCGCCGCGCCTTGCACTTGGCTTACTTGGCTGGCCGTAGCTTCTAAATCAGAAAGCACTGACTTCTCCCAAAGGCGAACCGCTGGCCTCGAGCTTTGGCGACAGCATGGTCCCTTGGAGAAATCGGCTTGAGCCAGATTTCTGCACCAGCATGTTCAAAGCCAATCTGTGCCAAGAGTGATGTTCATCACGGGAACAAGAGGCATCATGAAGAGCGTAAACAGATCTCTAACTGGAACCTTTTTCCTGAAGACCGCAAACACTCTCACCCAGAGCCCCTCAGCTGCTCTTGCGAATCTGCACACATGGGAGGAACGGGAGGTGAATCCAGTCACGCAGGACAGAAATTGACTTCATCTCCGAAATTTTCCGTGCACGGCAGCTGGCCTTCTTGGCCCAGGCCTCGCGCTCGGCCAACTTCTTTGGCACCTCGAGTTGAGCGAGTTGGGGCTGATCCGTTGGTCGTCATGCGCTACAGGCACTACACGTGAGTAGTTGTGGCGGGTGCAGTATGTGCTACTGCAAACTTTGTCAGCACCACAGGTCTGGTTGCAGCAGTTGAATGGTAAATCGACTCTTCCATCTGCCCACCTCACGGGCAGCCTCGAACTCTGCTTCACGGTCGTAAGGATATTCCTGAAAGTCATCAGAACTGCCAAGACCAATGGCACAAAGCCACGAAAACTGCCGCAAGGGTTGTCCTGGACAAGCTTTTGCATCTGCTCAACCAGAATCTTCTTTGGACTCTTGAAAGCCCATCCTTAGCACGACGAACCGGGCACAAGCAGAACACATCCACGCGTGGTTTATCTGTATGCTGCACATGGCCACTCCTTTGTGGCATCTGCAGGGCATCCAAAACAAAGAAATTGGTACATCGAACAAGTTTACATAAACCTTCAAGGACACCGCCAATTGGCCAAGGAGCCATCGTAGGGATTGAACTTGGCCTTGGAACAGCAGAGAGAAGGAGAGGCAGAGCGAGAGGAAAAGGCGAAGCAAAATGACAGGGAGAGAGCGCAAAGAAGGGGAAAAGAAAGAGCTTTGAATCTGGGCAACTCATGCAAAGTCAGGCGTATTCTGCGACGCGCTCTCCTGAGTCCATCACCCGCAAATCGAAAAAGGCCTCGCGGGAAATGATGACCTCAGCCGCAAATGGCATCATCCGCCTGGTATCGGCCCAACCTACAAACCACGGAAGACATGGCACACTAATTTCGGCATATCTGCACATACAGGCAAGACTTGTCCCTCCCGCACACTGCTAGGCTCCTGACCCTTCTGCCCAGAAGGGCTCGGTGGAGCCCATCACTAGAGGGATCCATGTCACCTAGCCAACCAGAAATCACTTCGGAATGAGCAGCGTGACTGAAACAATTTGTTGATGAGTCACCTGCCCAAAACGAACACGCATTGTGTACAACGAAGACCACAGACCAGCAGACCCTGCGTCCCTGCTAGCATGATTTCAAGGCATCCAAGCAGCGAGGTCGTCGCATGGAGAAGTTGTGGATCAGGCGCCCAGCCATGTACAGGGGACTCCTGCCCAGAACACAGATAAGCTTTAGACTAGAGGTGCCAACAAGATATCAATGCGATGCGTCAACCACCACTTTTCATGCCATCCGTCCAATACGAGGACTCAACCCTGAATCGCAACCGCTCCAGAAACTGGATTTCGTGGGGATGCACCAGTACTTGTGCTCCTGCAGACAAGCATGTAGGACACCATCTACAAGCCAGGCCGCGCTAACTCCCAAGTCTTCTCCTCACCGTAGCCATTGCGTGTAATCATCAACGTCTGCCTGATGTCTTCCCGAATGCCCCCCGACAATTAGACTCACACGTGCGAAGGGGTCGCATGCCCGCGGCCCGCACTTGATGCCCGGCTCCATCCCGGTCCATGCCCTGACCATGTCGCACAATTCGTAATAGCGAGGTTCCTGAATATCCTGCTAGGCAGAGGCGCAAATGCCTTTCAATCACCACAAGTGCATGCAAGCGAAAACACCGTCCTCCAAACCTTCCACGATCTTCATGCACCTCCACTTGCTTTGCAAAACGGTGGAGATGGCCTTGTTGTGGAACAACCTTGCCACACAGACGATGTTGTGGATTGTGTTGGTTCTGCAGTGCAGTCTATCGTGGCCTGGGAAGCGTCAACTTCCTGCGATCATCGAGGCCGTGTCGATTCTTGTTGGTGGCTGACTTGCCCCAAAGAGGGCTGTATCTCAGAGCAAGGGGGATGGCAGTCTAGCTGAGTCACAGAAGGCCTCGTGCAATATATTTCCTGATAGCTGTCATTGACTTGATCGGGGCGTGTATTCAGTGCAGCTCATTGCAAGGCACTTGACCAAACTCAGCTGCACACATAGAGCCCATGCGGGCTTTGCCTACGCCTTTGTTCTTCCAAAGCTTTTTGCCTTGTCAGCATCAACGACGTCAACACATGTCGAGGCAACAAGGACTAGACGGACTCCCTGAATCCGTGGAAGCTGGCCTTTTTTCATATCGCTTCGCCGCTTCAGAAAAATCGTAAACGGCTTCTGCTGGTACTTGTAGATTGTGTGCGCCTAGGCAGCTGCGCGCAAGCACCAAGTAGACCTGAATCCGCATGTCCATGCCTGGTGGACGCAATAGTTGGCTGTATTTCGGCTGAAAGTTCGCAGCTGCAGTTCCTCTTCGCCTTGCAAAAAACACACATGCAGGTTCGGGATCCAAGCTAGTCGAGTACAAGCGACAACATTTGTCACGAGTCCAAATGCCAAAGCTGCTGACCAATCTTCTGGCCGGCCAAGTTTACGACCTGCAACGCGCACCCTGTGACTGATGCTAGAAGGCCCAGGCGCTCTGAGGGTCCAGCCGGGATTCTCTTCTGCTGCGGAATTGCCCGTCGAGTTGTGAGACTTCCCTCCATCGCAGCTCATACACATACATGCTCTGAACATGCTTTAGGGTAGTGGAATGGAGGCTTCCAACACGCTCCGTTGACCAGAGTGGCAAATTAGCATCACACAACGAGAGCATCGTGTGCGCGATATGCAAAACAGGCAGAACAAGCGTTATGTCTGTCAAAGATGTGTATCATACAGGACATGCATACATGCATAACATACATAACGTACATAAAATACGTAAGGTACATAACGCACATAACGCACATGAGATACTCAACATACAAAACACACATATCATACAACATATACAAAATGTGCATAATAGGAATAGCATATGTAACATGCATAAGAGACATAATATACATAACATGCGCAAGTTGAATGGCTTGGCAAGCATCATAACATGCATGATATACATAAACTGATTGGCATACACAAGATACATAACACACACGGCTTCTTGTTGCTTGAAATGTGGAAGCAAAGAAACAGGGCACTGGGTCTGCTGCTCGAGCTGCGAGGACTAGTGCTGATGCACAAAAAGCACCCACGCAGGGCGCGAAGCCCTCACGACGGAACCTCCGTGGTCAGCTGCAGAGAAAACGCGCACGTTCCGGGCAGAGGGTGGCGACTAATTCGTCCCGCGCCTAGGTCCAGCCCGTGCAGGTCTGGCAGAGCTCAGACGCTCCGGCAAAGGCGAAAAACCTGGCACGCACGATCAATGTCACTGATGCTGGTTAACAACTTTGTGCCGTCCAGCCTCCGACTGGGTGAACGAAGCCAACAGCACCCCAGGCCTCAAGATCAATGTGCGATATGAAGGTCAGATTTGCATTTGGCACATGCCCTGCATCCTGCACATGGTCTTGCAACCTGTCAAGCAGTTAGCACTATTGCTAAATGGCTGGGGTGCACACGCCAACTATGGCTGCAGCAGCAACCGCTAGCAGTAGGCGCCGTGCCTCAAACATATAGGTGACTACATTGTTCGCTGGCTCATGCCGGTATGAGACTGGCCAAGTATTTGTGACACCCAGGGTTTGCGCAACAATGCGCGCCCAGCCTCGGCCTTCTGCGAAAGCATGGCCCCTGTCCAAGAGAAATCGGCTTAAGCCAGATTTCCTGAAACAACAACCTCACAATGAAGAAAACTGAGCATGATGGTTCAATCGATCACATCAGTTGGTGAACCAAAACTTTCAAACTGTGATTCTGTTGTTTTGAAAATTTTGTTCATCGTAATATCCAGAAGAACCGACTCACACATAACGATGGGATCGCACAACGTGGGTCAAGGGCATGGGGGCAAAAACTGGTTATCAATCATTAAATTAGCTATTTGGTTTGTAGATGTTTGCAGTAAGTGGGACCATGCGCAAGCTGACACAGCAAAAAGCCAAGGATTGTCAGACAATCTTTCATCATTCTCGGAGAATGTATTGGGGGGCCTAACCGTATCACAGAAGAGTGCAATGCGCTTATGTGAACCTGACTTTGCGGCACACATTTGAAACAAGCTCAACCCCTTTTTTTCCTGATGCACGCGGGCAAAAATGTCGTGGAGGACGGAATGTTGGGATCAACTCGGGAGCCCAACTGTATGCCCAAGCTAAAACAATCTAGAGCCCACGAATCGTGAGCTGATTTGGATGCCACGGAACCTTCGGGCCGCTTCCTGAAACAAGGATTTTGAAGGTAGGCACTCATCGAAAATGTCTAATTCGTTCATGCAAAAAATCGATTCAACTGAATCGACATGTGACTGCTGTGGACGCTCACATCTTTTTTACAGCCACAAGACACAGGCTGTGCGCGGAGGAATCCAATGTGATGGTGTGTCGAATGTACAAATTTGCAAAATGCACGCGCGCGATTTAACAGTGGTCATCACCGGCACTGATGGCTCTTCACATCATTGACAACAGGCAACGGATAAAATCAATCACAAACCATTGTTCAAATCTCTGTGGGCTGGGTGGCAAAAAGTCTGGCAAGCTCCGAACCGAGTTCACTGCCACGCACGGTTTTGCTATGGACATTCTGGGCGTTGAAAAAAAAAGTCTTGCACATTGCTAGCTAAAATAGCACATGTGACACACATATGAATGGCCACATGGATAGTCAACACTTTCATGGCAAACATTGCATTCTTTTGCTTGCACATGAGCACAGGTAAAATGAGGCACTGTCCATCACGATGGAAAGTCGTCTAATTTCATTGAATGTTCCCGGGCTTATGATATCAAAGAATGTCCAATCGGTTTATGAACCAAGTCATTCATCTAACACGTGGATCTTGTTCAAAAATGAAATCTGAAAACTCTGATTCAATTGAACCGATATGCTTCTACGGCATCTCGACTTGCAAACTCCCGAGAGAGAGCTAACAAGACTGACGGATTCCTTTGCAATGGATGGTTTGTAAAAGGGTGACTGGCCAGCAATGTATGTTGTTCTTCCCCACTTGCAAACCTCAAGTGCACTCCAATGTTTTCCTCTCTTGAGGTCGTCAAAACTCGACTTCTCCCACAAGCGGCTCAAATGTAAAATGGCTTTGCTGTAATCTTCCCGCTGCCTACTTAGCTAAAAGGGGAAGCTTGAGCAAAATTATATTGTTGGAGCCAATACAGCTTGCACCTACAGCAGCACTACCAAGAAAGTGGGTAACTGAGGGTGAAAGTTCTACGCTTTTACACCCCCCACGTCGACGTCACTCCTTTTACACATCGGCAATTCTTCTGCCTGGATCAGGACACAGAGCTATAACTGGCCTATGTACGTTTGGGCGTGCGCCACGATGAACGTCAGTTCCTGCCTATCTCCCTTGATTACTGTCAACACCACTGGTTACAGGAAGATTCGCCCAAATCAGGGAGAAGGTCAAAGAAGTCTGATTTTTTTCGCTAGCGCACTCTCGCACCGCTCAACAATTTCGTGTGTTCATCAGCTTCTCATTTTGAGATAAAGGTGAGACTGCAGTTTACGCTCAGGTACCTTCAAAGGCCAGGTTTGACGCAATTCCAAGCAACACTCCGTCAGTTCAAACATTCAGGTGAACAGCCGGGGCAATGCGTGAGAACTTCGCAAGCTCCAGCTAGCAGGCAGTACCTACGCAAGGCTTGTGAACTAGTTACTGAGCTGCATCCAAAACAATTGTGTGATCTCACCTTCTGACGCCAAGGGGTGATGTCTCCACGCGTTCATTCCAGTGAATACAATATCATCATGTGTCCCACCAGACAGCGTCAATCAAGAGACTGGGTCAGCAAGAGGATCATCATGGTACCGTCCAAGGACGGAACTAAAAGTCCATAGTCTTTACATCCCAGTCTGTTGACCGAAATCACACAACCATTCCCAGAAGTTGGACTGACGTCCATGCTTAAGGCCAGGACAGCTCCCTTCATAAGGAGGGTTATGGCTGTTTTAACACGGCACAGGACGGAGTAGGCGTCACACAGGTAATAAGGCCAACACAGAGCACGTACTGGTCCTGACAGGCAAGAAGCATTACCTCTGAGCCAAAACGACTTGAGCCATGTGGTTACAAACCTTAGAAAACGTAGCCTTAGCAAGAACTGGACAAGTGTGCACACACGCTCACAGCTAACAAGCAAGCACGCAAACATTGTTTTGCCGGTGGGAAACATGCAATCACATCCTCATGGCGTATCGCCAACAAGAAGTGGCCATTTGCCACAGGTCAAGAAACAGGTTTGGGGCAGAGGAGGAATCCTCACACGGGTAGCGCGGGTTAAGGACTACATCCCCTATCTTAGCCGAGTCAACCCTAGCAGCCCTTGAGAGAGTTCTCCACCTCTTCCAGCAGATCGGAAATGTCCTCACACTGAGCCTCAACCCCGTGCAAAGCGACGCTCCTCAAGAGGGCTCGGGAGGGGGCGTCGGCGGGATTCGACGGGGACGGTACCCTCTGGAACCAGGCAAGGATCTCCGCAGAGTACTCGTCAAGAAGCAGCATGTCCAACAGTTTATTGGCAATGGGTGACCGAGCGGCCCCCGAAATGGCAATGTCCCTCGCAGCTTATTGTCTACGAAGAAAAGAGTGGGTTTGCCCGACAGCAGCCCCCTCCACCTCCTCATAGCACAAATCAAGGCAACCACTTCGGCCTCGAGTATAATGGTTTCCTTAACGGTCTCCCCCAAAACCGCCCTGAGACTATTGGGGACTAATGCCGAAAACGCTGAGACCAACTTGCCGGATGCATTGAGGATGAGCCCTCCAACCCCACAAGGCCAAGTGCGTGAAGAAGGATCGTACGACGCATCGGTGAAAACATACCAAGACGACTCCAGACCAATCTTGACCGTACGGGGCATTGCGAACTCGAGCATCTTTGCAAATCTGGCTAGCGCACGACTCAAGCTGGCTGATGTTGTTGCGGTGGATGCCAAATAGGCGTGATCCGACACCGCGCGAAGGCATAGCCTCCCTACGCGGCCGAACAATTGTCCTTCGGCGAATTGCATCCGCCCTCGCAATTTTAGAGCCTGGGCTTTGGCCAAAGAACCCGAGGAGAGGATGGCCCGAATAGCCTCGACCAACTCCTTGATCCTTCGACTGGTATTGCTGATTGTAAGACGCCCGTCCAAACAAGATGAGAGTTGCACAGTCACTCCTAGCGCGGTGAACACCTCGCTGAAATCCATGTGTTTATCTCCACTGGAGGAAAATTGGCAACCTAGCAAGAAAAAGAATGCTCTCACGCAATTGTCCGTGTGGCTTGCAAGCATGCTGCTGGAAAGGCATATGAAGTCATCATAGTAGAGAGTCCATACTATGGATAACGCCATACAAGCGCGAACCACCAAAGAGAGTGCGACGCGCGCAGAAAGCTGTAAACGCTCTTAGATGCACCGAAGGGCAATGCACGCAGCTGAAACACGGATGGCTCCTGTTTGGTATGATCCCACACAGAGATGAAGCTGTTCCAATACGTGCACGGGTGCAAAGGAAGTTGCCTATATGCAGCCGTAAGGTCATACGCCTTGCCAAGAAGTGGGACCCCAGGAGCAGCGGCCATCATTGCCTTGCCCATGGAGGCCAGCACGTCCACCGTGTGAGGCCGAGGTGAC
>CAJNIZ010005491.1:10777-23520 GCA_905231905.1 Symbiodinium pilosum
TTAGGATTTAGGGTTCAGGCTTTGCGCAATGCCCCCAGAAGGACCTTTAGTCTTGCAATCCCCACACAGCTGTCCCCGTGATTGCGGCAACCCACAGCCATGAGTATCGAAGAATAGATTTGAGAATCGCAGCTACCATACGGTTTAGGGTTTAGTATACTATAATATGGGTGGTTGTCAAAATGATGCTCCCTTTTTGGATCCCTATTATAATATGGCACCTAATATTTAGGGTACCAAAGAAGGGACCATAATTTTGACAACCACCCATATTGTAGTAGTGTATAGATTAGGATCCGTATACGGATATTACCGCTGTCATGATTTGGGCCCCACGATTTATTTGTGTACGTTACATGCCAGTGTGCTGTAAAAGTGACTTTCGTTGAACTTCCCAGCATCTGGCCCGTGAAATTAGCTTTGATGAGGTTGGTAGCCCATGATGATCCCAAATATGCGACGTTCAGTCCTCTAAAAACCTGACTCCTACCCTAAACCCTGAACCCTTGGCCCTTTACCCTAAAACCCTAAACCCGTCACTTTGCTGGGAACGCGGCCGTACTTGTCCATCCTTGGCTGCTCAAAAGGATGTGTTTCGGCCTTCACCGTATCTCAGACTTCAGAAGGTCCAGGGTTTATGGTTCATAGGGTTTAGGGTGCAGGGTTAGAGTTTAAGGTTTACGGTTTAGGGAACCCCAAAACTTAAACCCCAGACTACAAACTCAAAAGCCACCAAAGAAATCTTAAAACCCTGCAGGCGGGGCCTTATAGGAGTTTCTGAAACATGTCCCCAACAATCACTTTAAGAACCTCCATTCCATCTCCATAGCTATAACATGCTGTTACCCTGGAATTCCTAAACCCCGAACACGCTGGTAGTTTCCCTAAAAGGGGGGACCCCAATAGACCCCCAAATACTATGATCCTTTTTCTAGGTACCCCCACAATGCTGCCCCTAATGTTGGGAAACTCCCAAATCCCAATGACCCACTTGGAGGGTTCCTAACGACCCGTTGTCTTGAGAAACCCTAAACCCTAAACCCGTTGTCTTGAGAAACCCCATATGTCAGCCTCATTGCCTCAGGGTTCAGGGTTTAGGGTTTAGGGGTTTAGGGGTTTAGGGTTTAGGGGTTTAGGGGTTTAGGGTTTAGGGGTCGAGGTTTAGGGTCTAGGGTCTCTCTGAGGAGCCTCAGGATGTGTTGGGGGGGTGTACCAGGGACTCAAAGGGGATGATTTTGAGAGAAATCTCCCTTAAGAAATTCGACTTCAACAGCAAACTATCCCTGAAGGTGGGCACTGCCTTTAGAGCACCTTCACTGTCCCTTATCCCTAAACCCTTTGCTCTAAATACCGTTACAAGATCCCAGAGCCCTCTCCCTCCCTTTAAACTGCTTCCTCATCTTGTCGTGCTGCGAAACCCCTGCTTTTGTATTCCTCATTTGATTTTAGCAACGTCAGAGATGAAAAAATGCTACATCAAACCATGACCCAGGAAACTTGTGAAGCCCAGAGCGACACAGATGGTAACTACTATCCCCAAAGCTCAGGAAACCGCCGGACTTTGAGATCCCTACATCCAAGAGCCTTAAAGTTGGAACACGCGGTTTATGGTCTAGGGTAGTTGGAACCTCAAAATTGAACCTAGGGTTTCAGGGGACCATTCATATATTGGTTCTTAGTGGTCTTAACCCCAAACCCTGAATAAGAAATCTGGAAAGCGGAATGGAAGCTGGGTTTCCATGGGGCTTAAAAGGGATTGGCGGGTAGGGTGACGGAAAAGTTCCCTACCGGACTCCCATCCAAACTCTCCCCAACGAGACACTCCATATGAGAATGTCTCGGAACAGCTACAATATGATCCTTATGCAAAATCTCTAGCCCCACGCATCAGTTTATACCCAGGATCTTTATAGGACAATCTCCACTTCGGGCAACTCTCATAAACAGGCCCATCGAAGGTTCCTTGGCGACACCTGAAGGGCGACACTTACTCTCAAACCTGAAGTCTTAAACTCAAGCCCGAAGCTCTGAACCCTAAGCCTCAGGCCTGAAATCCGATCCCTAGACCCCACACCCCAACCTAAACCCTAAGACCCAAACCCTAAGCCCTAAGCCCCAAGCCCTAAACCCTAAACCCTAAACCCAAAGCCCTAAAGCTTAAACCCTACGCCCTAGACCCCAAACCCTAAACCCAAACCCGAAAGCCTAACCGTAAACCTTAAGCCCTGGTGGGCCCTGGTAGCGGAACCAAGCCAGGCGGCGACTCCAAGTACTTTTGCATGCGCTTCTCCTTGATGTCCTAAGCAGCACTAGAGTTCAGGGGTTTAGGGTTTAGGGTTTAATGGATTAGGGCTTAAGGGTTTAGGGGTTGAGGGTTTTAGGATTTCCGGAGAACCACTTCAAGGTTCCAGGGTTGTACCCCTAAAACGTCGTACCTCCAGAGATAGGGACCCATGTCATCTCCAAGGGCACACCAAAAAAACTTAAACTTACAGTCCCCCTTAAGTAGATAGAATTTGGTTTTGGGTATATTATAGCAAGATCCTCATATACCCCACATAATCTACCTACTTCAGGGGGACTATAAACCCTAAACTCTAAACTCCTAACCCCCAAGATAGGGACCCATGTAACCCCCAAGGGATCAATAAAAAACTCTTAAGCCCTACACCGCGCGGCACAATGTCAGGAGTAGAACCCTGCAACACTAGAGGCTCCTGGCTCTGCGCGGCAACTGGCTAAGGGTTTAGGATAAGTCAACTAGAAGTCCCCAAAACGCAACATGCGACGCAAAAAAAAGCCCTGAAAAGACCGCTGCATGAGGGTTCAGGGTTTAGAAGGGGCCAGCATGATGGGTGTCCCTGTTCGTTATGGATAGCGCGGAGTTTGAACGTTTGTTTCCGTCCATGGACGAATCCTTCCACAAACCTGAATCCTACATCTGCTCCTAAACATCTCACTGACATCCCTAGCCACCAAAATACCTTGAAACATACGAGCATCTGAAGAATCCATGCAGAATCCCATGTCCTGTCCTAACCGTAAACCCTACACCTGAACATCAGCCCTTGTCGTTGCCTTGTCGCTAGCTTGCACTCCCAGACAAAACTTAACGAGGCTCTCCTGTTGTGGCTGGGGCATACTTATATATCCTACTTTTCCTTTTGGGTATATATGTAAGTATAAGACTAAGAGTGCAAGCTAGTGCCAAGGCGGGGGCGAGAGCTCATGTTCAGGGTGATGGGGTTAGGATTTAGGTTCAAGGGGGTAGGGAGGAGACGCCGCAAACAAACTCAAGTACGATTCCCCTACCTAATCCCATTTAACATGAATAAGAACTCAGGGAGCCCAATACACCTTGCTTCAGGAATATGCTTCTAGGGATCTCAGCGTCATTGAGGATATATTCCTCAATTCCAGTGTACAAGCCTATACCCCAGACCCTATGCATCGCCCTTAGACCCTATGTAACCCTGGATAGCCCCCTCATATTTCTTGATTCGGGGGTATTGGGCTCTGTGGCAAGGCCCGAGGCAACGGCATCTTCATCCAGGATATCTTGCAACCTGTGCTAGATCTGGCTACTTGGGGGGTCAGGGAGACTTAGTAAGTGTGCTTCTTGTAAAACAACCCCAGCTTCTCCACTCACTAAATCCCGCTGGAAACCCGCTACATTGGGTAGTCTTCCAAAGGCCTAAACCCTATCCGTACGCCTGCAAAACTGAAGCTTCTGGTAATTCACTGAGTCCAGGCACGCCAGAAAAGGGCGGGCGTGGCCCGAGTTTAGGGTTCAGGGGGCTTCAAGTGGCTTCGAGTTAGCAGTGAAGATTCCAACAACCCAGATACTGCATATGATGTATGGTTCAGGGATGGAAGAGGAAATGGACGATACTGTATTTTCGAGGATTACATGAGCTATAGCCTAAACTCCTAGTATCCCCCTTAATAAGCCCTGTAATACTCCCCTGTATAGAAGCCCCCTATACCTTTCAGGAGTTTAGACTATAGCTCATATATCAGCTGCAGTAGGGGTCCATGCCTCCAATCCCTACCACTGCAAACCGCCGATTTCCCAAGTGATCAAACTCGCTTTCAGACACCTTAAGCCGTAAACCCATGTATGATGTGGGGAGTTGTTTGATAACAAAAGGGGTGGGAGGTCAACCCTAAATCCTAAACCTCATTAGTCGGGGCAGGGGATTCCTATACATTTGGCAGATGCCTGAGCTAGGGCCCATGCCCACTGAGGCCCAACAGCTCCTATCCCAATCTCCTGGAGCCTGAACTCACATAGAAACCAAAAAGGCCTTCGGAGCTTGCTGTCCTTCAGTACAAGTAACCCTGAACCTCCTCAGTTCCAATTAAATTGTTCATTGTCTTCTCCATTTGATTCTGAATTAATCTAGTATATAACCCCCACATGGCCCCTTTGAAAGGGACCCCCTTTATAATCCATGTATTAACCCCAAACCCTAAACCCCTAAACCCTGAACCCTAAACCCCTGAGCCCAAAACCCATTTATAACCCCTATCACCCAATACCCTTCTTGCTCTCAACTGCTCAGCAGCCTCGACATGGTATAGAATGCAGAGATCCAAACCTCGGATAGGCTTCGGGTTTAGGGTTCAGGGGTTGACGGGTTTAAGGGTTTAGGGTTTAAAGGGTTGAGGGTTTAGAGTTGAGGGTTTAGGGAGTCAGGGGTTTAAGGGCTTTAGGGTTAAAGGAGTTGAGGGTGTAGGGGCTTAGGGGTTTAAGGGTGTAGGGTCTAGAGTTTCAGGGTTTAGGGCTTTCAGTTTAGGATAGGATTGCTGCAACAAATATGTTGAAAGCATTGCCAAATAGCAGCAAAGCTATTGCCATACTAGAGTAGCTTCCTACTTCGCGTTGGGATTTTCACAAATCATTACTCCTCAACCCTAAAGCTTGAATCCTCTCACCCTAAACCCTAGACCCTTTCTAAACCCTAAAACACTAAGCCCTTAACCCTAAAACCCTAAAACCCTTTAACCCTAAACCCTAAAACCCCAAACCCCATACCGCTCTGTGAGTCTCAGGTTCTGGGTGTCGACTCCCAAGGTCAGGGATATGAGGTTTAGGGTTTAGGATTTACCCTCCCGGAAACTAACATGGAAACCCAAAAAGGGCCCTATAAAGACTACAGTCCCTTTAAAAAGGGGTTATATGGGTTTCCATGTTAGTTTGGGGGAGTGTAGGGTTCAGGGTTTAGGGTGTAATTAGGGTTCAGGGTTCAGGCTTTAGGGTCTAGGGTTTTATTGTGTAGGGTTTAGGCTTTAGGGTTTAGAGCTAAACCAATTGTGATCAGGGCTCACAGGCAAGGGCAGTCATCGTAAGCCCCTGAGCCCTAAACCCGAACCCTACATCCTAAACCCGAATCAGCTTCTGAGGTTGAAGATTGACATCCAAACCAGGCATATTAGAATAGCGAAACAATAGAGCTACCTACAGCAGTAGTCAGCAGAGGCTGCAGCGGTATCTGCTTGATATCTATATATATATATATAGTCCCCCTTAAGTAGATAGACTATGGGGTACATGGGGATGCTGTTATAATATACCCAAAGCCATATGCTATCTACTTAAGTGGAACTATAAGTTGTTTTGTCCCAACCTCTACGGGGTTTTGATCTAGGGCCTGTGGTCAAGACTGCAACTTTCTGGTTCCATCCTCCCTTCAGCTAGAAAAAACCTTACCAGCCTCAGGACTACCCAGTGGCGATAAGGGATAATAAGGTCCCATTATATTCCTATTCTACCACTATTACAGGGTGCGGGGGGGGGTCCTCCTAAGGTCTAGGGCTTAAGGGCCATCAGGATTACATGGGAGGTTTATCAGAAAAAATCTGTCACTGAAACTTCCTGAGATGCTACAAGGTGAGTTGGCGTCAAATCGGAACGCAGCTGCATAAGCGTGGAGTATCAATGCCCCGCAAGCGCAAACTGCTGAACACCTTCTTGAAAGCCTGCGAGCGTCCAGATTGAGAACAACACCTTCCGAACCCTGAACTACGACGAAATCAGGGTTTAGAGTTTAGGGCTTGAGTTGCCAATCTGTTTTCCCCCAAAGACAAACGGACATTGAGAGCCGGTTTTCAAGACCCTATCCTTCTAAGCCACGTTTGAGGCCCCACTGAACAGAACCCCAAACCCGTAGCCCGTAGACCTTACATGCAAGCGGTTAGAACCCCTAAAAACCAGCTGCAGAACCAGTAGCCCTCAAAGTATGACTAAAGCCTACCTCAAAAGTTGCAACCTTCAATGGGGAGCTTCTCAAAATGTCTCCTACATGATCCCTGACGGGGGGCACTTACAAACAAGGACTAAAGTCAAAATCCTTCTATATCCCCGGCGTACCCTTGGGACGCCTGTTTCAAAATCCTCGAAATTTGAACAAACGCCGAGATTCTGCGAGTGTCCGCTGGCGCACTTTCTTCGCCATTGCTTCGTCCTCGAACTATGAAACATGGTTTAGGAATATAGTCCCCCTTAAGTAGATAGAATATGGGATATATGGGGATCTTATTATAATATGCCCAAAGCCATATTCTATCTACTTCAGGGGGACCATATTACCTCCAACATGAAGAATCAAATGGAAACACTCCTCCAGCTCCTTCTTCCTCGGACTTTGAAACTGCTGCCACTAGCACAATAATCCTCTAGCCACTGCTGAGAGTGCTACTATGACGACGACGGAGTCGACGACGGTTGATACAAGAAATACATGACCTTGGTGTATACTGGAACGATTCGCAAGCTGTAGGGTGCTCGGGGTTATGCAAAACCATTAGTACCAACCACATCGCAAATAATTGCACAACTACCGCCAGCGCCACCACCACCGCCACCACCACCACCACCGCCACCGCCACCGCCACCGCCACTGCCACCGCCACCGCCACCGCCACCGCCGCCGTCGCCACCGCCACCGCCACCGCCACCGCCACCATGACCACCGCCACTGCCACCGCCACCGCCGCCACCGCCGCCACCGTCGCCACCGTCGCCACCGTCGCTACCGTCGCCACCGTCGCCACCGTCGCCACCGTCGCCACCGCCGCCACCGCCGCCACCGCCGCCACCGCCGCCACCGCCGCCACCGCCGCTACCGTCGCCACCCCATAACTCCAGCTTGCCGCCAACCCACTGCCACTCTCGAAGCCGCCGCCACAACTGCTGCTGTCACCCGTAACGACATCTAACAACAGCAGCACATCTTCCCCATGATGTCAAACACCCCGCACGCAGTACCATGAATAACGCGTACAGGAACGCAAAAATACTGGAAGGCACGCTGTGTCCCCCGTAAGTAGATAGAATATGGCTTTGGGTATATATACTATAATAAGATCTCCACATACCCCGTATTCTAGCTACTTAAGGAGGACTATAATACTAGGGCCTTGGGATCGGAACTCTGAGCTCATCTTATTCCCAGATCCCCTAAAGGATCCAAAAAATGGAACCCCTTAATAATCCCTTTGGTTCCCCAATGTAGTAATGGAGCCATTTTGGGGGGGGTACCAGTTTTTTGGATCCTTTAAACCCTAAACCCTAGACCATAAACCCTAAGCCCTGAACCCTAAACCCTATTTCTGGGCTATAATCCTAGGACCTGCTTTAGGGGCTCTGGGTTACTGCGTCTGTTGGACCTGTTGAGGTTTACAGGCTCAGGCATTGGTCTGCCCTCCCAACACCACAGCCGGCTTCAGCGTTCAGGGTTTAGGGTTTAGGCTTTAAGGTTTAGGGTTTAGGCTTTAGGGTTTAGGCTTCAGGGTTTAGGCTTTGGGAAGTCTCACTCAAAGTCACCTAATTGCTGAACCTTTAGAACTTCTCGTGTGCTGCATCTAGGCTTCAAAACCCGAACACATGATTTGGGTTCGTCAAGTTGCACCACAACGCTGCAGAGTATGTGACTTTTCTGCTACAGCCTAAACATATTTACTGTTCACAGGTTCAGAAAGTCCACATCAGAGTTTCCGTAAATCGGAGGCGTTCGAAAGAGTTCCCAATACATCGCAATCTTCAGGAGAGGGATTACGCAAAAGGGGCCTGTAAATTCTGAAAACTCCACATGAGCAACAAAAGTCTTCTAAACTCCCAGTATCCCCCTCAACAACCGCTCTAACACTCCTCTATATGACCCCATTAGGGAGCTTAGACTATAGCTCACATAGGTTCATTGGATCTACAGAACCCTGAACTCTAAATCTTGAACCCTAAACCCTAAGCCCTAAACCCTTAACCCTGAAACCTAAACCCACAAGCCTCATCCCTAAACCCTAGACGCTGAAACCTAAACCTTAAACCCTAATCCATGAAACCTAAACCCTCCTCTGCACAGGCACCCCTCGCCCCCCTGGCCTCTGAGAACTCAAGGTAGGGTTGCATTCCTGACTTGGGGGGTTCAGGGGGAATTTAGGGTTTAGGGTTTAGGGTCTTACTTCTAATCCTTTCACAGGGAGCCTGATATCGCTTAATTACGGAAGATAGCTGAAATGATATTAAGGATCGTACTACCATTTTAAGGTACGTTCCTGTCTTTAGGTAAGGGGTATTGGTCTATCTGGGTTCGTACTAGTATCAAACATCCCTCACCCGTCATGTTGAACATATCTCACAGACATATGGGTCTCGTGTCAGGGTGGGATTTTTGTTTTGGTGTGAAGGGGCTTGCTTGCAGTTAAATCATTGTGCAGGATGGCATCACATGGGAGTTGTTCTAAGGTCGTTGTTAACAAAGATTCATTGGGGAAGACCCTACATTCAAGGGTGGTTCAATTCAAGGGTGGTTCCTCTCCTCATGGCCATGTTGGGAAACGGATTTAGCGCTGGCTGTGATGATTCGCTTGCAGGGAGACACCTGGAGGACTTGGGATTAGGGCTCAAGGTTTAGGGTGTCACTCCTTGTGCTTTCTGCTTGGAAGCACACCCGCTTGATAGCACAGCCTCTTGAAATCACAACAACATTTTAGGAAACCCTGCGCCCCCTCAACCCTAATCCCCTCTTAAGGCTGAACCCCCCAAACGCGAAACCCTAAACCCTAAACACTGAAGGTCTAAACCCTAAACCTTGAAGCCCTAAACCCTACCCAGAGAGCCTAATACCCCTTCATCAAGGAATATGCCCTAAATGGTACCCGGGTCCCTAAAAAGAGTTGAGCCATATTCCTTAATTAAGGGGTATTGGGCTCCCTGGGTAAACCCTAAACCCTGAAGGCCCCAAAGCAGATATGCCGAGGGACTCTCATGACGCGCCCTCAGCTTCTTGCGCACAATCCTGAGACAGGGCTTAGGTTTATAGGGTTGAGGTGCTTAGGGTTTAGGATTAAAGGGTTAAAGGGTTTAGGGCTGAGGTGCTTCGGGTTTAGGGTGTAGGGTCGCGGGGCTGGGGTCTAGATCCGGAGATGGAAACTTCTCAAAACTTGCCAGCGAGTTTGGATCCCCCAACCCGGCAAAGGGGTTTAGGGTTTAGGGTTCAGGTTCAGGGTTTAGGGGGTTAAGGTTTGGGGTTCCGGGGGTTATGCTCTCTTCCCCAATAACCAGGGCTAAAGAAGTTCGAACCTCACTATAGAAACCCAAAAGGAAGCCCAAAAAGTTTATAAGGTTCTTCTTTTGGCTAAGTAAGTATAAGTGTACTTATGAAGTCTCCCTGGCCCTTGTAGCGACGACTCTGTTCCAGTAGACCTCTATTTTGTCAAGGTTGCCTCCAACCACCAAACTCAACCCTAAACCCTAGGCCCTGTATATACATGTATGTATGTATGTATGTATGTATGTATGCATGCATGCATGCATGCATGTATGTATGCATTGTATGTATAATGTATACATTCCTCAGCAATACATGATGCCAATGTTGTCCAAATAAATTCAAGACCTTCGGGCAAAAACATCATTCCCACGAACGGGCCCTAGACCCCTAGGGTTTCGAGTTTTTCTTTGAAAGGTTTCTGACCCCAGGTTACTCTGTCACAATCTCTTGCACACACTGTATAATCAACAGTAGATTCCGTCAGCGTCTTCAATCAAAGCCTTTCCACGAGAACAAGTGGTCTCGAGATTAATGCTGAGGGTGGCATTGTCGAGAGTCTTTATGTAAAGAACCCTAAGCCCTAAAACCTACAATTCCAAAATGGGAGGCCGGCAACTCTACGCGTATTAAAGCCACAGCACTCATGTCCAGGACGAGAAAAGCCTCTGTAGAATCTCGACAAGGTTTAGGGCTATGTCTCTACAGACTTGACAATTGATCGCTAAACAAAGTCCCGTAGAACTGCAGGACCGTTCCCTCCGAAATGCCATGGAAACTGCTACATGGAACAGGGTCTATCCCTGGAGAGGAGTTCGCCAAGATGCTTGTCAAAGTGCGCAACCAAAAACAGTACAGGGACTCACTGCGCAGAAGGACTCAAGCAGGCTGATAGCATGTTTATTCACAACCTCCCCCAATACACTACAGATCCAGCAGTTCTTGCTACCCGCCATCATAGACACAAGAACGCGTGGGGAACCTGCTCGCAATCTCTCCTCACCAGGATTCGCCATGTGACCCACAATAGACCTCCCTAAACACTAAACCCTAAGCCCTAAGCCCTAAACCCTAAACACTAAGCCCTAAACCCCAAACTCTAAGCCCTAAACCCTAAGCCCTAAGCCCTAAACCATAAGCCCTAAGCCCCTAAACCCCAAGCCCCAAGCCCCTAAACCCTAAGCCCCTAAACCCTAAGCCCCAAACCCTGCGTACCCTACCTTTGCAGAAGCCAGGAACCCCACAGCCCTAAAGATTCCCATGCCTTGGCTTAGGGCTTAGGGTTATATAGCCCTAAGGCTCCATGTAGCTACTCTTGAAAGGGTTTAGGGCCCAATGTAGGTACTATTTATAGGGTTCAGGGCCCAATGTAGGTATTATTTATATAGTTGAAGCCCCAGGGTTAGGGTTCCCACAACCCCTTGCGTTCGATGCATTCCCCGGCTGAGGCCTTAAGCTCTTAAACCTAAGCCATGAGCTGGACCTGGACTCAAGACCCTGAACCCTAAAAACACTAAACCCTAACCTCTGAACCCTGAACTAGGGTAGGTCTGGAGGCCCTTTGAACATCAAATTTCTATAGCTTCATGAGGATTATATTGGAATTAAGGGTAGCAAAAAGTAGAATTATTGCAAAACCTACCCCTAGAAACCCTAAACCTTAGCTACAAACCAAAACACTAACTCCGAAACCCTTCCCGGCAGGTAGCCACTGGATGAGGATAGCTGCATCAATCCGAAGCTGGTTCTGCCTGGCGTTTAAGGTTGAGGGCTAAGAGGTTAGGGTTTAGGGAAAAGTCTTGAGGGTCGAGGGTCAACGGTTACGGATTAGCGCTGAGAGCTTAGTGTTTAGATGGTCCGGGAGTTTGGCAAACTGCTCTTCTCGAAAGCTGCCGTATCGTTGGAAGCCATCTGCCAGGATCCGTGCTGCACCAGTTCGGAGAGAATTCCAATTCGAGTATATGCGCCTTAATAAGAACATGGTACTTTTGATGCAGAATATGATCTCACCGGGTTCAAGCACCAAACAGCACTCATCCTCTAAGTCTTCCCTTGACTATGGATCATCTGAGGAATTTCCAGGTGGGTAGCTTCTTACACGGCCCTTAAATACTCCTAGACTCCCATGTTTGCCTTAGATAAGTCTTGTGCGAGGGTGCTCCCCTTGGGAGAAGACTTCCTAGCGGCCTCTTCTGGAGTACGTCAGAATTAAAGCGACTGTAATGGGGACCCCGCACCGGGAACCCCAAGAACATGGTAGGCACGCAAAAGGAATATGCCTATCAGGGTGTTTTTATTCCGACTATATTCGTACTATGTTCTTGCGGTTCCTTGTTTGGGGTCCCAATTAAAGTCCTTTCACGACAGTATTCATCCAAAATGGGTCCGCTTGCGCAAGCGCAAATACGGCGATCTCCACATGTTGGCTAAACCCTAGGATTTAGGGTTTAGAGGGTTTCGGATTTTGGGCTTGGCGTTTGAAATATGGGTTTAGCATTTAGGGTTGATGTCCATTGATTCTGGAAGTGTGCGATGAATAAGTGCCGAGGCCAAGTAGTCACAAACGGCAATAGCTCAGGTGGACTCCCCCCTGCCTCCAATAGTGACTATGAGGGATAATAGTAGCAATATTTATTGGGACCTCATATATTCCTAATACACCACACTTACAAGGCGGGGGGTCCTCCTAAGCCCTATAAACCCTAAACCCTAGTCATGTCACGGTCCATATCTCACTGTGGACCGTCAATGTCGTCTAATGAAGGGGGCTATATAGCGACTATATAGGGGAGTATTATAGGGCTTGTTGAGGGGGATACTAGGAGTTTAGACTGTAACCCCTATAATTACCTATATAATCCCAGTTTCCATTTCATGTTCCATGTTCTTTTCCATTTGATTCTCCATTATTAAGGGGGATACTAGGAGTTTAGATAGCTCATATAATCCCCTTTACTAAGCCATATGATAATACCCTGTATAGTCCCTTATAGAACCTCCCTTAAGGAGTTTAGACTATAGCTCAGATGAGTAACCTAGTAAGATTATATTCCTTATATCAAATAATGTACCCCAAAAGGAGGATATAATCTTACTCTATAATGGGTACCATAGTATCCCCAAAAAAATACTACACTCCCTATAATCCCCTATATAATCCCAGTTTCCATTTCATTTTCCATGTTCTTTTCC
>CAJNIZ010005491.1:26300-41655 GCA_905231905.1 Symbiodinium pilosum
TTGGGTGGTTTGGGTGGTTTGGGTGGTTTGGTGGGGTTTTGGGTGGCTCTGGGGGTTTTGGGTGGTTTTGGTTGGGTTGAGGGGGTTTTGGGTGGTTAGCTTTTTTTGTGGTGTTGGATGTTTTTTTTTTGTTTCGGTGGTTTTGGTGAATCTAGGGGGGCAAAGGCGGGGAGGGGGTTGGGAGGATTTTGGGTGGGTTTAGGGGGATTCGGAAATTTGGATTCATAGGGTTTAGGGACATGCAACCTGAAATGAGCAGGGGAATAGCAGTGTTACCCAGCTTTTTGGGAGATCACCAAACCCCATCAAAAATCTGAGTACAATTCTGGGTCCTTATCACAAATAGTCTTCGGTGTGTGTGCAGCTCCAACATGTATATATATATATACATGAGCTACAATCAGTATATCCGTATGTATAGCTAATTAATGGACATGGGCCCTTATTAGGGAATATATTACTGTAGGGACTACACTCAACTACCACAGGGACCCCTATGTCCACCCTTCATGGTCCCTTCCCGAGGATCCGACAATTAGATCCCTCCCCGATATGGGGGTTTCCCAAAATTGGGGGTACCATTTTGGGGGTCCCCATAATAAGGACTATAGTATATTGGGGGTCTATATTGGGGTCCCCTTAATTTGGGAAACTGCCATATAGACCCATTATACCCCCTAGATAATCCTTATTTACTTTCCCATATGGTTCTTGGGGATCTAATTTCTAGATCCCTTTGGGGGTCTGGGTTGGTAAGCCTGATGACAGTAGCTCACATAATCCGTCGGTCTGCAGGGCAAGATCAAGGCTTAAGGCTTACAGTCCCCCTTAAGTAGATAGGGTTTAGGGCTCAGGGTCCCCCTTAAGTGGATAGAATACGGCTTTGAGTATATTATAAAAAGATCCCCACATACCTTACATGCTATCTACTTAAGGGGGACTATACAACGGGGCGAGGGGGGGGGGAAGAACCCTGGCGAGAAAATTTCACTCCAGGGGCCGACGGCATTGTGGGCCTCTGATGCCCTAATCTAAACCCTAAACCCTAAACCTTGGATACTGCCCCCACTCAGTAACAGTCTCCCGGAACCATGTGCTCGACAACTACTCACATGGACCTTAATTAGAAGTTAGGTGGGCCCCAACCAAGGCAAAGTGACTATAAGAGAGAATGGTGATTGTATAAAGGTCCTCTTATACTACCATCAGTACAGGGTGGGGGGTCCACCTAAGTCAAAAGGCTGGAGCCTTCGGGCATGAACAAGGGGTTAGGTTCAGGAACTTCATGTGGTGGTACAGGGAAACAGAATTAATTCCATTGATCTTTCCTCAAGGGGTTTTGGGGTGCAGGGTATCAGCGACCCTGGAGACCCTCATTCTTACTCCCTTCAGGAACCCTAAACCCCAACCCCTAACCCCAAGGAATCCCGGACGCATTTTGACATAGGCATTTCACTTCAGTACAGTTTACAATAAGAACCCTGAACCCTAAACCCTAGTAGAATGCTAAAAAAAAACGCTGTGGTTTGAATGCTTCTTAGTTCCCCCCAAATACTTGAAGGATGCACTTGAGTTCGGGGGGCTTGGGGGATTAGGGGATGAGGGGTTTCGGGGTTTGGGGTTTTAGGGCTTTAGGGGTGTAATAGGGTTTCAGAGTTTGAGGGTTTTAGGGGTTTAGGGGATTAGAGGTGTACGGGATTGGGGGTTTAGGGTTCAGGGTTTAGGGGTGTAGGGTTTTAGGATTTAGGGTTCTGGAGGAATTACGTATGACGGCTGGATCCTGGAGAGCAACCAAAAACTCGACCAAAGGGAAGACAAACGGATTACATGTAGCCGTTGCCATAATCCTGTCCTGGGCACCCAATCTCATGAGATAACATCTAACCTAAACCCTAAAACCTCAACCCTAAACCCTCAACCTTGAACCCTAAACCCTGAACCCTAAACCCTAAATATGGCTACATTCCAGTGCTTCCAAAGCATCGAATACGGCCAGTTGGGTTGAGGTTGGGTGGGGGTCGATATGGCTGTCAGGCCCATTGGCGCCTCAGAAGGAAACTCAACCCTAACGCCTGAACCGCAAGCCCTAAGCCCTAAACCCTAAGCCCCAAGCCCCACGCCCTAAGCCCTAAACCCTAAACCCTACACCGGTTATGGATTGCTACCTCTCAAGAGAAGAGACCGCAGTCCTGAAACCCAAAAGTACCCAACCTCAAAGCCTACTAGCCCTTCAAAAAAAGGGGTTTAGGGTTTAGGGTCGAAAGCTTAGGATTTAAGGTTTAGGGTTCAAAGCTTAGAGTTTAAGGTTCGGGGCAACCCAAGACCCTGAAACCTCTCACCCTCAACCCTAAGCCCCGCTAAACCCTACTCAAGACCTATAGCCCCCCCTGAAGTAGATAGAATATGAGATATATGGGGATCTTTTTACAATATACCCAAAGCCATATTCTATCTACTTCAGGGGGACTAGAAATCCCAATGATCGACAGACTGAAGGCCGCCTCCAAGTTCCGCATCACGACGCTTTTCATGGGGACTTCCCTTGGACGTGTTATGGATTTCCCCTGCTACTGTTTTCCCGTTTCTATTACTATTTACGGCTTTCTATTTATCGTTACTATTGTCATTTCATTGTTGCTGTTCAACCAAACTAAGGCTAGTTAAGGGAATCCAGGAGTAGTAGGGGCAATCATGAGTTTACATTGAGAGACACCAACATAATCTCTAACTTAGGATCGGCCCCCAAAGCGCCAACGGCCCCTGAGAAAACCTGTCATCAACTTACTTATGCCCACCATTACCTTCTTAGGGGGCTGGAAGTGAATGCAGGCCAGTCCTGAACCAAAAGTAAGGTTTTCATCACCGTATTTCTGTTTCATGGCCTAGAAATTGGGCGAAAGGTTCACGCGTGGTTTAGGTTCAAGACAAATGGCACGAAAACAAAGCTGAGGAGCTCCAAGAAAAAAACACACATACTTACAACACCCCCTTGATTTTCGCAAGTTAGGGTTTAGGGTTTAGGAGTGGCTTTGGAGCATTTAGGAATTTTGGCGAATCACGACCTCAGCGCTGGTACAGAAAAGGCAGCCTGCGACTCCCCTCATTTTGGGTTTAGGGTTAGGATACCAAAGCTTGAACTTGCTGTCCTGGAATCCTAAAGCAAGCACTTCGAACCCCTAGCCCTTAGGGGTCTTCGGCTTGGCATAGGCTAGGTGTGCCCCGCCACCCAGGTATAGTAACTATCAGGGACAATGGAGATTATTAGGGTCCTCTTATGTTCCTCTATTACAGGGTGGAGGGGTCCACCTAAATCCAATTCCTAAGAATCCCCAAGCCGCGACAATTCACAAAAGTGTTGGGAGGCCCCCTGAGCTCCCACAGGTGGGTTTAGGATACTTAGCTGGGATTGATAACAAAAACTTGGATCCTCAACAGCTACATGTATGCATCCAACAACCTGACACGAATCCCGAAAGCCTATACCCCAAGATACTAAACCCTATGAACAACTTTTTTGATGCAGCCCGAATGTTCCAGCCCAGACGCATGTCATGGCTCCAAACGCCGCAGAAACCTTTCTTGGGTTGTTCCTCGGTCGCTGACTCTTAAAAAGAGGCATGTTAAGCTGCAATGGTTTCGGGATCCTGCAAGATATCTACATATACATATATATATACATACATATATATATATATACATAAATATATATGTGCCAACATGAAGAGCGAACGGTATTTGGCAGTTGCTCAAAATTCCCGGTCCCCAAAATGGCCATAAGGTATGTTCCATTTGTGGTTAGGATCTTCCTTTACAGAAGCATTCTCCATGGTCCCTTCCTGGACAAGGACCTGTAAACAACCCTAAACCCCAAAACCTGAACCTGAAGGTGTATGGGGTTCACACCTTGGATTCATGGACCCTTTTCTGCACCCTGAACTCTTCATCCATAGACCCGCTGAACCCTAAAGTCCAAGCCCCTGCCAGTCCCTGAAGCATGGGGGTTTAGGGTTTAGGGAGCTACTCACCAGGTGCCTGGCTGTGAAAATTGCGATCCCTTTCTAGGGCAGATACCAACATATCATCGGACGTATCATAATGGGGACCCGAAAAGGGACCACAATTCTGACAACCTTTCGCATCAATCAATCATGAAGCGAGGTCTCCGGGGCGGGATTAGGATTTTAAGCGCAGGACTTTTCGATTGAAAGGCTTAGGGTTTAGGGTTGTAGGGTTTAGGGCTGTAGAGTTTAGGGCTGTAGGGTTTAGGGCTGTAGGGTTTAGGGCTGTAGGGTTAGCAGGTTGAGGATTACAGGGTCCCAGTGCCAGGGCCAAGGATGCAGGAATTCAGGACCGGTGGGGTGGTGGTATAGAGCTGAGTAATGCTTTTTTGGGGTCGTGGTTTAGGGTTTAGGGTTTAGGGTTTAGGGTTTAGGGTTTAGGTTTTAGGGTTTAGGGTTTAGGGTAGTTTAGGGTTAGGGGGTTAAGTCGAGTAAGGGTATAGGCCGCCTTAAGTAGATAGAATATGGCTTTGGGTAAACTATAATAAGATACACAAATTCCCCATATTCTATCTACTAAAGGGGGACTATATACTGTGTAGATGAAACCATGTAACAACAAGGGGTTACCCTCTGACTCTATATTGGGGACGATGATATTCCCATGACAGACTCCTACTCAACTGCAACTGCCAGATCGAGAATGGCAAAGCAGCGGAGAGAATGGAATGTAGAAATATTTCGTGGGGAGTATATAGGTATTCTTCTAGGGACCTTTTCTCTTTTCGGTACTATGGAAACCCTAAACCCCCATAAGCCATGTAGTAACCCCAGTTATCACAGCTACGCCCCCGGGACCCGTCTGGGAGATTTGGCGTCGCGGCCAGGGTCTGGTAGACCCTAAACCCTAAATCGTACACGCTAAACCCCAAATCCTAGATCCGAAATTGTAAGCCCTAAACTCATGGGTTCCGCTACTACCCCTACCCACCCCGCCAGGTTCCCCCTCAATAAGCCTTAGTGAGCCCGAATTTTCCGAAAGATTGATGAAGGGGGAACCTGAAGGAGGGAATAATATAGGAGGGTAGGAGGGGAACCCATGATAAACCCAAACGGAATCCATGTTATGGCCACTGAAGTTCCGTTCCTTGCCTAGGTTCCAGCATCCGTGCACACATCCCCTGGATCCCAAATTTTGTGACGTAGAACCTGCCCTCACTCCCGAACACTATAAGCCTAACCTCATGTCATAGCCCTGATCCACAGCTAAACCGCACATTGGGGCCACTATATAGACACAAATATACAGCCCTTAGTATAATCACTACCCAAAAACGGGGTGGAGAATGTGGAACCCCCCAAATCCTTGACCTTAGATCGCACCGTAAAACCCCTTAAGCCCCGAACCCTCAACCCCAAACCCTAAACCCTAAGCCCCAAACCCTAACGCCTAAACCTTCCACCCTAAACCTTAAACCCTGAACCCTAAACCTTAAACAACCCAAACCCTAACGCCTAAACCCCAAACCCTTAACCTTAAACCCTGAACCCTAAAACCCGATTTTCTAGGAGCCCCTGCCTCTCCGGTTGTTTTGGCCTGCGATACGCAGGGTCCATAAGTGGGCTAGCAGAAAAGTGGAAAAGAGAATGGAACCTACTCTTCAGGATTTGGGGTTTAGGCTTTAGGGTGGTTTCAGGTGTATGTTTGTGGGTTGGTTTTTAGATTTAGGGTCTGGGTTCTTGTTCAGACTGCCATGAGTAAGGATGAGGGACCCTTTTGGGGTTCAGGGTTTGGGGTAATTGGGGTTATGGGTTTCCTTTCATCCCATCCGTGGGGAGGGATATGATACCCCCTTCCAGCTAGCATGAATACGTGTATCAACCCCCACCTCTGGCCCCTGTCCTCCAACTCATGGAAACTACAATTCGGGGGCGTTCCCGAAAGTATGGGATACCTTTTTAGGGGTCCCAATAATAAGGACCATAGTATTTGGGGGTCTATGTTGGGGTCCCCTTGTTTAGGGAAACTATCATCTCTCCTCTACAGCATACATCATCATGCGGTCTGGAAGATGCTGAACAAGATGAAGGCTAGGAGCAGAGGAAGATAAAAGGTCAGGGTAAGGTTAAGGCACGGATAAGGTTTGGCGACAAATCAAAGGTGCTGGTGAATAGCACCCCTTTGTAATCATGCCAAGCTCTGTTTGGGGCTCGAAGCTTTGAACTTTCGCGGTGTCGAAGTTGTAGGCGTAGAGAGGGGAGATTGAGGGTTCGGGATGAGGGCCTGAGCGTAGTCCATAAGAGTATGAGTGGCATTTCATAAGGGCTACGAGATCTGAGGTTCTAGGTCTGGACAACAAACCACCCAACGCGTCTCCCCTCTTGTGTACCTTCTTTATGTAAACTTGTAGGGAGCTGAAGAGTCTGCTGCAAAAATCCAGCAGTGTGGTGATGGCTCCAAGCGTCAAGGAAAAGCTTGCAAACACGCACTAACCCTAAACCCTAAACTCACCATACCATGTTGAAAGTCTACCAGCCTTCCTTTGTGGGGCGTGTCTTTTTGGGCCTAAGCCCTACTAAACCCAAAGGAATTTGCATTCCTAGTGTCATCATCAGAAACATCCTTGATGTTCTCAAGACACGGCTTAGGGTTTAGGGTTTAGGAGGTGCAAAGAGCCTTTTCTACTGCATATGGATGACATGTGTTGAATGTCTATACCCTATTTAAACCCTAAGCCCAAAATATTTTGCCCCTGTTCCACGCTTTATGTTCTCGTCTTTCCTGAGAGCATGTGAGCTAATTGTAGTGAAAACTCCTAGTATCCCCCTTAATAACCCCTATAAAACTGCCCTATATAATCAATCCCCCTTTACAACCCTTTTTAAGGAGTTTAGACTATAGCTCTGGGTAGGAATCTCAGCTCCTTGTCCTTTTTCTCGGGGGTTTAAGGTTCAAGGGCTTAGGGTTTAGGACCTACACCAGAGCCCAGAAAAACACACCAAACACAGAGGCCCTCTCCCCGCAAGAAAACATATACCCTCAAGCACCAATCACCTACAAGGGCGTGGTTTTCTGTTATTAGGGGCATGGATCAAAACCTGCATGTCGTTGCTGCCTCCACATAGTCCACCTGCCACGTAGTGCAGGGAGTAGCGAATAGAGCTTTGGTATCAGGGCGTGCGCAACATGCGCATGCGAGTAAACGTTGCTGCACGCCGACAATAGTCCTGCGTTCTAGGTTTTGTCCTTGAAGGCTTGGGATTTCTTAGCCCGCAGTACCCTCGAGGTTACAGGAAGAAAAAAGGATCCTTTGTGCATTAATATGAGGACTCCCATACCCCAAAAGTGGGAAGGCTCCCTATCACTGATCCAGATTGAGGGTTTTGCGGTAAAAGAGGTATGGTAGTTTCCCCGAATAAGGGGACCCCAATATAGACCCAAAAACGCTATAGACTATAGCCCTTAT
The DNA here is from genome assembly GCA_905231905.1 of Symbiodinium pilosum. Taxonomy (NCBI): domain Eukaryota; class Dinophyceae; order Suessiales; family Symbiodiniaceae; genus Symbiodinium; species Symbiodinium pilosum. The sequence goes on from CAJNIZ010005491.1 coordinate 33,766, forward strand.
TATAGGGGCCCCTAAAATGGTACCCCTAATTTTGGGACACCCCATATTTCCCTAGGAGAAACACTTCAGGGCCTACATCTGAGAAAGTACGTTAAACCCACATGCCCTTGCTGTCCACCATCAAAGACTCAATTGTAGCGGAGAAGGGTGAGCCTTGTAATCCAAGTAGTCGCAGCTGGACAGAGACTCTCTTCCCCAATAACCAGGGTTAAAAAAGTTCACACTTCATCATGAGGACTCAAAAAGGAAGCCCAAAACGATTAAAGTTCTTCTATTGGCTAAGTAACGAGACCAGTGACCAAACTCGGGTTGAGAACAACAACTTTCAGAGATACGGTTCCAATCCCCTCCACACACAAGCCAGCTCTGAATCCAGAGGCTTAACCACGGGGGACATGGTGTGGCAGGGATAATGCGAAAGTTTTCGTCATTGAAAATGTCCGAGTATGCGGTACCTCGAATCGACCTGTAGACAGCGCTGTGCACATGAGCCGAGGATAATTGAGGGTTTTGGGGTGTACGGGGTTCCAAGCATGCCGGCAATGCAAACTCGTAGTCGTAGAACAGCATGAGGCTGCCATTGATGTTTCTGACCTGACTTTGCAAAATGCACTCCATGGAACATGGAAAAGAGATGGCGAAATCATCGCGCGACCCATATGGGAGCGTCCGAAGAATCAAGGGATGCCAAGACATATACATCATCCTGCATCAAGAAACCTCAACAGCAGCAGGGTTCAGAAAATTGTTTACCAGCTAGTTTCCATTCTATGTTCCATTTTCTTTCTCATGTCTCTAAAATTGGGGGAAAGTGGGAGCCATATCCCTAAATACACCCTATAGAATCCCTTTCATCCCCAGAGATAATACGGCTACATGTATACATATATATATATATGTATATACACTGATTCCTACTATTCCTACTATACCACTATTGCTGGGGCAATGTCCCGAAGCCCTAAAACATAGCAGTTTCCATGTAATTTCCCATGTTCGTTTCCATTGAGCTTCCATCCTTTTTGGGCTCTCATTCCTACTATGCCAGTATTACTGGGCAGGGTGGCTGAACCCTAAACCCTAAACCCCTACCCTAAAGCCCAACCCTAAACCCTAAACCCTACACCCTACCCCTAAACCCTAAACCCTTAACCCCTGAACCCTAAACCCCTACACCCTAAGCCCTAAACCCTACACCCTAAACCCCTACACCCTAAGCCCTAGCCCTAAACCCCAAACCCTGAACCCTAAACCCCTACACACTAAGCCCTAAATCCTAAACCCTGAACCCTAAACCCTAAACCCCTAAACCCTAAAGCCCCACCCTAAATCCTAAACCGTGGCCAGCCCGATCTGAGGCTCTGGGCTCTGAAGTAATGCCAGCCGTCCATTGCGGCCACCTCACGGACTTGGTGCAGGGCGTTAGGTTTAGGGCTTACGGCTTAGGGTTTCGGGCTCAGGGCTTAGGGTTTCGGGCTTAGGGTTTAGGGCTTAGGATTTATGGTTTAGGGCTCAGGGCTTAGGGCTTAGGGTTTAGGGTTTAGGGCTTGGGGTTTAGGGTTTAGGGCTTATGATTCAGAATTTAGGGTTTGGCGTGGAGGTCCAGGGGAGTTGCTGATCAGTTATACAAGGTCAGGTCTAAGGTTTTGGTTTCAGGGTGCAGTTATGCCCCACTAATAACCGCTGTGTGATGACCTTTGTAGCTACGTACACTTATAAGGCATATCCTATAAGGGTAAGATATCTATGTCTGTATATATATATATACATGTGTATATGTGCGACTTTCTCAAGACGGGAGTACCCGCAGCGGTACTGTTGCCTTTCTAACCGTTTGCCCCATTGCCTATGTTCAGCACCAGGGAGCTGGGGGCTTCAGGACTACGATCAGGCGGACCTTCAGCACGGAAGTATTGAAGCCCACGTTTTCATCCAACCCCATCTAGACTTTAGGGTTTAGGGCTTAGGGCTTAGGGTTTAGGGGTTTAGGGGTTTAGGGTTTAGAGTTACCTAGTTTAGGTTTTTTTTTGCAAATCCTCTTTTCGTCCCCTGCATGGACGAAAGCTCTGAGAGCGGGTGCATTCTCGGTACCTGAGGTTTGGGGTTTAGGGCCCTCAGACCACAAAACCTTAACCCCAGATGGGCAGTTGTGAAGAAAGCGATTGCCCAAACAACCTTTGCTCGCAGCACCCAAAACAAAATGCCAAAGCTTCGGAGAGCCCCATAGACTGCCTACAGACTCCCGATCGGCCTAACTACATTGAATGACATTTCTTGGGTTACACTGTACGAGTACAACAACATCATAAATCCTAGTTATTCAGGCTTCTACCTTCACATCTCAACTCTACAACCTAAAGCCTAAACTCCAAACCATGTACACGCTGAACTCGGACTTTCGAATTGTCCCACTGGCCTTTTTGGAGATCACCTTCACAGTCTCGGGCATGTCATTCTTTGTGGCATGGGCCTGGATGTGAGAGGAGGGTTTCGGGTTTAGGGTCTAGGGTTTCTCATCATTCAATTAGGGGTTTAGGGTTTGCAGTTTAGGGCCTCCACCAACCCCAATAATGGATGCCCCACTTAAAAGAGTACCCTCACATATCAGGAGGAATATTCGTAGTCACGGTGGCGGAGAGGTCATTGCAAGGGGAAAGGATGACCCCCACTTACACTAGTATCCATCTTCAGTCTCGCAAGTCTACAATCCATCTATTCCCCAAAGCCTAAACCCCTGCATGTGAACTCATCAAACACTCACAAATGATGGGGCCAGGGGTGAGTAACGAAACAACGTCCGCGAGAAGCGACCTGAGCCGCGGTTTAGAGTTTAGGGTTTAGGGGTTTGGGGCTTAGGGTTTTGGGCTTAGGGTTTAGGGGTTTAGGGTTTTGGGCTTAAGTTTTTGGGCTGAAGTTTTTGGGCTTTGCGTTTAGGAGGAGGGTTTAGCGTTAAACTAAACCCTGAACCCTTGACCTCTGAGGGGCTTTGCTCGTTTTTGTGCACTGTACTAGGACTTCTCATGTGGTCCGGGACCACTCCTTGCCAAGGCAAAAGGGAGGCAGCAGCAAAATTGGAGCTTGCTGGATGAGGCGGCTTCCAAAGGTGCCTCGTAACCCTAGACTGCCTGAGTAGAAGCCCATGACAAGTGGGTACTTTACAGCTGGGTGATCTCTCATAGGCTTTCTTTACTACTTCTGCCCTGAGGCATCTACATGTAGCGCCCTGAATCTTGGTCATAAACATCAGCCTAAACTTTGAACCTCAAAACCCCACCAAACCCTAAAACTAAACAGTAGAAGAGGACTCCTCAGATACCACTGCAGTACTTTTGAAGTGGTTATACCGGGGCATATAACGATGTTTGCAGGTTTATAGGGCTTATACATAGACTGTTACAGGATTTATACGTAGACTGCTACAGGGTTTCCCAACGACGATCAACACATTCCTTGATACCCAGAAAAACTCTCTTTCCCCAGGATCCGTGCGCGAAACCCTCTAAATCCCAAACTTACTCTGTAGTTTCCATGACTATGGGGACCCCGTTTAGACTCCCAAAATACTATGATCTTTAACTTTATTACGCGGACCCCCAGAAAGTACCGTAAATTTTGGGAAACCCCCACTTAGCGTTTAGGGTTAAGGCTTACGTCCTGATGAGCTAGAGCTAAACCCGCAGCCCTAGATCACGCTAAACCCTCAACTTAAACCCTACAGCCTTAACCCTAATTACACCCTAAACCCTAAAGCCTAAATCCTCAACCCGGACCAGGTTTATAGGGTTTAGGATCTTAGGGATTTGGGGTTAGGAGTTAGGGATTAGGATGGGGATTAGAGTTTGGAGTTTAGGCTTTAGGGATTAGGGTCTAGGGTTTAGGAGCTAGGGTTTCTGGGTTTAGGGATCTGAGGTTTAGGGGCCCTACATCCTGTCCAAAATCATTTCATGATCTTCCCCGGGGCGCGTGCGTGAAATTTGCCGAGGATGAGGCGCCCCACATCCTCGTCGCCTCGAAAGATTTGACTGGTAGGGTTTAGGGTTTAGGGCTTGGAGATTAGGGTTATGAGTTATGACCATCTGCCATATCAATCACCATTTAAGGTGAGGTCCGGCGAGGTCGTTCTCATTTGCCCAGCTTAAGCTTGCCTAGTTGGGAAGGTGGCAAAAAGGATCATGGGAGGTACACGGGAATTTCATAGGGTTATTTAGGACGATATAGGGACGTACAGGGGCTGTATGGAAGATTGTATAGAGAAATGTATAGGGCTATAAGCAGGGAATGGGAAAGAACATATCACTTAGTGTTTAGTATTTCAGGACGCGTGTAGGGTTTAGTTGGGTATTCGCGGCTGGCCTATAGGGGTTATGATGAGAATGTCATCGAGTTTCCTCAAAACCCTAACACTACCCTAAACACGCGCCACAGAAAAGAAGAGGCCTTCAGCCAGCAACACTCATCTGGATGGTACTTAAAGGCACCCAGAACTGCTTATGAATAGATTCCGTTATGCAGAGATAGGGGAACGTACTCATCATCCAAAAAAGCCAGCTAGTTATGCGACGGGGGGAACCTTAGAATCCAAATGCCCTCAGCCGAAATCCTGAACCTTCGAACTCGCACCACAAGCTGAGGCGTCGTCTTTCTTGAATGTACTCCACGTAGAAGACATATCCTCGAATGCCTGCAGCCCAGGCGTGCAAACACTGACTCGGACCGGCTAAGATCTGGGACTCGTCTTTTGAAGGCCAACCAGAATGTCCATCATGGTAACTCCCGTGGATGGAGGAAATCTTGCACCATCTTGGATACCCTATACCACAAGAATTGCAGACGCTGGGATCTTTAGTGACTTTGGTGGCGCGGATTCTCCTTCATCCACCCCAACGCCCAAAGCCCACAAACCCTTAAAACTTGCACCGTTAAATCTGGGTTCCTGTCAAGGAACTTGAACTAAGGTACCATAATATAGGATATATAGTAGATAACAGGGTCTCCTGATTATAGTGACTCATTTTAAGTTCCTGAACAGCAATCCAGGAATTCGTCTGGCCTAACTGCCTGTGGCCGGAGGTTGGGCAATACGGGCGATTTTGCATAGTTTCCTTTGTTCGCTTAGGGTTTGTACCCTTGGGTTTGTCCTAAGCCATGGAATATGGTCCTTAATAAGGGTATTTGGCCAAAACCTAGGGTTACAAACACTAAGGGTACAAACTCTTAGTCTTTGAAAGCTTCTGAAACGATCCCGATAATCCTCTAAGGGAAGCCCTACATACAGATAGATTCTTGTTAAAACTAAGGTCCCTTTCTGGTTCCCGAAAATATTAGCGGCCTAAGATCGAGACCTAACTGCTGCAACTTCTGAAGAGTGGAAGGAATTGGTGCCACCAAAGCCCGAATCAGAACACTATAGCTATCACATGCCTATACTGGGGTTCAGACTTTGGGGTTGGGGTTACCAAAATCCCTAACTATATGGGTCTTTCCACTATTGGAAGTACCAGTTGTATACTCCGCCGAACATATCTTTTACAAAGCATGAGGACCGCCAATGGTGACCTCCTCCTTTGTGATACCCGCCAAACCTCTCCTAGCCGTCCAGACCTAGCCCTCGCCCCCCAGGACCCCTTGCCCTCCAGCCGTAGCTCAAGCCTCTACAGACCCTAAACCATAAACCATTGCCCTCAAACCCTGAACTCTAAATTTTGAATCCCAAGCCCTAGGCCCTAAGCTTGAAACCGTGGGCCCTATTGCTGGGACTGCTTTGAAAAACCCACTGTGCTTTAGGGATTAGGCCTTGAGGATTACGGTTTAGGGGCTTGCCTGTGGCCTTTGGGCGGCACTGGAAGCAAATCCCCGCAGCGCCCGGGCCTAGGCCAGAAGACAGCAATTGCCGTCCCTTGGGTTCAGGGTTAGGAGAGGTTGGGTGGGTTTCCCAAACGGGTGTTTATAGGTATATTATAGGGGTTATATAAGGGTTATATAGGGGTTATATTGAGGATTGGGGTGTTGGGTTTACGGTTCAGGGTTTAGAGTTCAGGTTTAGATTAAGGGTTCAAGGCTTCGGGTCTAACGCTTTGGGGTTGGGATTTGGGGGGCTGAGGGGTCACGGAACCCTCCCCAGAACCCCCTATAAAATCCAAAGATCCTTCACAAAGAACCGCCAACTAAAAAGGAAATGTACGTGAAACAATGGCCTAAACTTCGCGAAATGTTGTTCCTTAATTCACCCTACATATTACATGAAGGATTATACGAGGGTAAGGTTGTGGATCTCATTCGTCCCCAGAAGCAGCTTGTAAAACTGGTCTTCAGGAGAACCATGGAAGATTAGCATGCAAACTGTTTTCCTTTTTCTAACGCATTCTAACATTGCCTGGCGTCAACCAAAGCTTCTAAGTGCAACACCTTTTTCTTTCAAATCTAGTGGAGTGGCTCAGACCCCGAACAAGCTAGTACAGGTATCAATGTTGTTATGCGATCCCAAATATCGGGACCACGGTATACTAATTTGGGCAGATGCTGATATTGGTTGGTCATTGTGGAAGTGATGTCCCCTTGTGGGGGATACCCAGCAAAAATACAACCCAAACCTCAAATCCTGAACCCCCTAAATCCTGAACCTTACCTGAACCCCGAAAGCAGGTAAAATGATTGCCCAAAACCGCTAAACATAGCCCAAAAGACGTGCATTCTACATACTATTTGGGTTCAGGTAAACCCCAACAGGAAACCCTTAATCGTAATTTCCATTTTATGTTCAATTATCCCACTATAACCCCATATAAATCCCTTTATAACCCCTATAGTATCCCTACATAAACCCTATAGTATCCCTACATAAACCCTGTATAACCCTATAATAATATACCTATATGGCATTTTCCCAAAATTAGGGGGACCCCAATATAGACCCCAAAATACTATAGTCCTTATTATTGGGACCCCCCAGAAGGTATCCCTAATTTTGGGAAACCCCCATATAAACCCTCAAGGGATATAAAGGGTCAGATGAGAAGCTTTTTTTTGGTGGTTAAACCCAGTAAGATATATTCCTTATATAAAATACTATACACCAAAAGGAGGATAGAATCTTACTCTATATTGGGTACCATAGTATCCCCAAATAAAACACTACTCAGATTCCTTGGGCACCCCGGCTGTCCAAACCGCGGCTCAAGTTGAGGGAGGCGGCAAACTGGTCGGCAGACGTGCTTGGGGTCTAGAGGTTTGGGGTTTAGGGTTTAGGATTTAGGATGTATAGTGTAAGGTTAAGGGATCAGGGTTTAGAGTTCAGGGGGCTTGGAGTATTTCGGAGTTATGCTGGCGCTGCTGTCAAGGAGCGTAAATTAAGTTACCACAATATGGGTACATATATATATATATATAGGGTTTAGGGCTTAGAATTTAGGGCTTAAGTTTCCATGATATGGGTAGATAGTGGATAATAGAGTGTCCTTATTACTGCAACTTACTCTAAGAACCTTAACGGCAACCCAGTATGTGAGCATGCTCTTGACGAATACGAAGAGACGTGCAACATTCTCAGTGATTGACACTTTGAGTGCCGGTAACACATCTGTACTTGTTGCATTGTGGTCTTGGGTTGGGGCCTTCTTTGTGCTTAAGAGATGAGGTTGGAGGCAATGCCATCTCATTCCAGAACCTGAACTCCGAACCCTAAACTGCGGGTAGTGAATGGCGGCATATAAGCCATTGCATAAAACCCCTAGTACCCCCTTTATTAATCCCTATAGTAGTCCCCGATGTAATTCCTTATATCACCCCGTTTAAGGTGTTTAGGTTACAGCTCATATAAGAGGGAATCACTTTGAGGAAAAAGTGCACAGTCAGTTTCAGGGTTGCCCAACTACTGTAACCCTAAACCCTAAA